>OMKL01154374.1:0-10399 GCA_900302295.1 Parasudis fraserbrunneri | reverse complement strand
AACGTAATCTAACTTTACACACACACACACACACACACACACACACACACACACACACACACACACACACACACACACACAGGTTTTCTAACTAGTCCAGCTGATGACGAGTTGTCACCCAAAGTTTACTCCTCTCTCCATTACGCAGAATCACAAATCACTGACAAGGGCACTCTAGGATGAAGTGATGAAATATTATAATGTTAA
This sequence comes from Parasudis fraserbrunneri, assembly GCA_900302295.1. NCBI lineage: Eukaryota > Metazoa > Chordata > Actinopteri > Aulopiformes > Chlorophthalmidae > Parasudis > Parasudis fraserbrunneri. The sequence goes on along the minus strand of OMKL01154374.1, from coordinate 10,192 downwards.
CACACACAGAGAGAGAGAGAGAGAGAGAGAGAGAGAGAAGGGGAGAATGAGGAGAAAGAGTGTTGTTCATAGATTCTAGAGATATCTTTCTTTGTGCTAATTAATTGTATTAGCTTCATATTCTCAGGCTATTGGCTGTTTTTGGTTATGTGCTACATGTATGTTGGTGAGGCTAGAACTTAAGCTTTCCCGACTTGCACTTGTGGTAAGTCGTTCTGGTGTTAATTCATCGCGGTCAGCACCTCTCCAATATTGGTGTGTGTTCCTGCTCTCTCCTATCCTACAAACCAGCTCCATACCAGTACTATTAATATTGTATATTATATGGGCTATGTCATTTGTGGGCAGGCTTAATTGAACCTTGCTGGGTTACCGATGGTAAAACCTGTGGGCGGCCATTTTTGGGGGGAGACTTGACTAAGACTCAAATTAGACTTCCACAATGGCTCTTTATCAGCGGTGGTTGCAGGGGTTTGAGCATTTACAGTTCCACATGCTTTTTGCCAATCCCTCGTCCACACGAGAGCAAGGGGGTGAATGCGGAAATGCGCTGTGATTGGCCCTCAAGGCAAGTGGGCCAAACCCAGCACTTGCGGTGCTGCGTCGCCCGATGTGCAGTTACATTTTGGGAGAGGTGCATGTAGGCTTCGCCGGCAGGCGCCTTGGCCAATGCCCGAACCGCACCTCAGGCGAGACTTTGACGTCCGAGTATACATTTCGCTTAAGACTGAAAAGAGACTAGAAAAGAGAAGGAGTTTTGTAACACTGCGTGCAAGCCTTCTCCAGGAGACCATGTCTGTTAGAGGTTAATGTCTACATTCCTCTTCGATTCATTTCTGTGTTACGTTTGTGTCGTGCTTTATGTCAAATACCGAACTGAGACAAGCCAACGATTGTTCTCTACAGACACTTATGCTGGCCGCCTACAGAGGACAACGCCATCAGTGCCAGGACGCGACAGGGAGGGCTTCTATTGGCAGGACAATGACTGCTAATGATTATTGCAGAGGTTAGCCTGTTCCATTTTGTGACCTCTGTGTTGGGAAGCCCTAATCATCATAAGTTGCAAAGAGTTCAACCTTATGGATGAGACAGATGTAAAATGAGCAGAATGTCTGCTAAATGCTAAAATGTAAAAAAAAAAAAAAAAAAAGAAAAGAAGTAAATGTAAGAATGTGCTCTCATTATTTTTTAATGCAAACAACAGATATTGTCCTGAATGGAGCACCCACAATCGCATAGATGCGCTGTCTTTTGTGCGTGACACTCCCCACCCCTGCTCAGCAAGTTTTGACTGGTCTGAGAATGAAGACATTCATTATTTTCCTCTCACTGTCTCTCCTTCTTTGGAAAGGGTAGTTTATACTTCAAAAAGACACGGTTCTGTTGGAGAGAACAACATCGGCTACATCTATTCAGCCATGTTGTTTTCTGTTCATTCTTGCTGCGCACAATTCTGTTTGTAACTCTGTTGTGTTCCACCCATTGCTTACATTGACTGGCCAGTTCACATGTTATATGTCCTTCAGCTCTACAGAGGGTTATATTCCCTAACTATTACATTCCACTGATTTGACAAATGTACGATTGCCCAGACAAATGAACGCATATTTAGAGGAACACGGCAACACTATGGGAAATGCACTTACCGTCTTCCCCAGAGTCAGACCTAGTTTAAAACTCTACTAGCTAGCCATCCCTCCCCCGCTTCCAGCCATTGTGCTAAATTACAGTAGGATAGCGTGCAGCCAGATCTTTTTCTACTGAACGCACAGAGAGGAAATTGGTATCTATCTTCTTGTCTGAGTCTGGGGAAGATGGTAAGCACATTTTCCATAATGTTGGCATGTTCCTTTAAGAATGCTCATAAATTCATCTGACGTAGTATGAATGTATGAACAGTTGACTGAGAGCAAATTGTGTCTTTTCCTTTTGACAACCAATGTTTTTTACACCCACACATGAAACACACAGGAGGTATTGTAATCACTTATCTAGTAATCACTATCTGACTGCGCAACACTACCGGTAGGTGCAGATGTGAGCTCGGTCTACTCTGTCACCACAACATTGTAATGAGCATCCTCTGTCTAAACAAGAGCATCTCACTGCAACTTCTGAGCCACTCAGACATCCCTCCTGGGACACATTTTTGTGTACTGTAGGATTTTTACATAATTTATCAAGTTTAGTTGATAAAGTTTGCAAAATCACAGCTGGTGATGTTGTCACTACTAGATAGCTACCCTTAGCTTTACGAGTGTGAAAGGACTCAGTCAGGCTGTTACATTGGCTTCATTACGAGAGCTAACGTTAGCTAGCGATCTTGCTTCATAGTTGGCTAATAGCAGACAAGCTGAGGAGGATAGTAACAGTCCTTTCAAAGGAAGACTAAGCAAGTTGTTTTCACTTCCTGTAACAATAGATAAAAAGAAAAAAACATTTACATGTAAACAGTAAATTACTGTTTGTTTTAAATGCTTGACTTCTAAAGCGCATTCCTGGAGTCATCAGTACAGCCTTTTGGGGAGCCTGTTTAGAATTTAGCTGTACAAGGGATCTCTGTGTTTTGCCAATTATTTTAGAGCAAAGATTAACAACACCTTGCAGTCGGTTCCTGTCCTTTTGACTAATGGGATGTAAACCAGCAAATAAATGAAAAGGATGAAACACTCAATAAAAGAGGTATAAAATGTTTGTCAGTACCCTATTAGGTTGCGGAAACAATACAGACGCTGTTGGACCTTTCTCACATGTGGTATGTGTGTAACTTTTGTGTTAATATTTTGCAATTGAAAGCAGGATAATGTGGATAACGCCATTCGAGATGATGATTTAGGGAGATGCAGAGAAAGCCATCGCTAGAAGCACCTACATGAATGATCTATGCATGCATCCTACCAAACGTCCCACAAAATGTCCATGTATGAGTGAGCACAATTTGCCACGTGTAGCCCACATGGGGAAAAAAAAACAATGGCTGCATCATAGTAACAATAATGAGCAATTTTGAGTGTAGTGTAGTGGTCGACCGATATGGGTTTTTCAATGGCCGATGCTGATACGATATTTAGAGAGCAGGGTGGCCGATGGCCGATACAATGATTTTTGTTTTCTTTCTGTTCTTTTTTTTGCATTTGATAAAGTACAACAATTTAATAATAACAAAGGAGACACAAGAATTGTTGGACTTAAGTTCACGAATAGCTCTATCAACTAGCTAGTTTAGCTGGTTGATGACAGCTTTATTAGCTAGCTAGCTTAGCTGGTTGATAACAACTTTATTAGCTAGCTAGTTTAGCTGGTTGATGACAGCTTTATTAGCTAGCTAGTTTAGCTGGTTGATAACAGCTTTATTAGCTAGCTAGTTTAGCTGGTTGATGACAGCTTTATTAGCTAGCTAGTTTAGCTGGTTGATGACAGCTTTATTAGCTAGCTAGTTTAGCTGGTTGATGACAGCTTTATTAGCTAGCTAGTTTAGCTGGTTGATGACAGCTTTATTAGCTAGCTAGTTTAGCTGGTTGATGACAGCTTTATTAGCTAGCTAGTTTAGCTGGTTGATGGACTGAGGGATTGGTATCAACAGATTCCATGTGATCTCTGATTTCATATGATACCATCGTTTTCGCTCGTTTGAACCCGCAAAAGATGGTAATGTCCGGGGGGCCGATATTGGAAATTCAGTTTAAAAATGGCAAATATCGGCCGACTACTATGTGATCAGTCTACTGTATATACTGTATGAAGTGACCAATACTTTTACATTTACTGCTTACAAGTCTTATGGCTTCTCAAATGAAACCAAACTTTCTTCTGTTTGTTTTAATTGGCTTCTAAAGCGTGTTCATCAGTACAAAAGCCTCATGAAGAACATGTGTACGGTTGATAATGGATATTTATATATTTGTTTTATTTATAATAACATATGCCTTTTTGAGGACCTGTTTAGAATTTAGCTGTGCATGGGATGTGTGTTTTGCCAATTATTTCAGAACAAAGATTCACAACACCATTCATGTCCTTTTGACTAAAGGGATGTAAATCAGCAAATAAATTAAAAAGTTAAAACATTTTCAATAAAATAGGTATAAAATGTTGTCAGTACCCTATTGTTAACCAAAAGGAGTTCAGGTTGCGGAAACAATACAGTCACTGCTGGACCTTTCTCATAATGCCATCTGTGTTTTCACTAAATCTCAGGCTGTAAACACAGTTTCCAGATATTTGTAGCTCTGGACAATTTCAAAATTTTTACAATGAATAATTGTTGGAAGACTATCAATATGTATTGGTGAGATGATAATGTCTTTAGTCTTGGATACATTGACATCCAGGAATGACATTTCGCACCAGTTTGATTCACAACAGTTCGTTTGCCTGATTTGACTGAATGACGGGTGACATTAAAACGTTTTTGTCAGCAAATGTTACTATATGGTGATTCTAAACAAAAAAATAATTGTCTATCTGGAGGAAATGTATCCGCCACCGTTTAAAAATCTGTTTTTCACAGCTACTCCATCTCTCCCATAGCCTGCAGTTGGGACTGTTGTACTTTGTCTACTTAGTATTGTCCTAAATATTCATGACTGGAGGGTGGGCTAAAAGGTTGACGTGTGCTGTAATGAATGTGTCGCATAGTGTGAAGTATATATTCAGCTCACCCTTCCTTTCTTACTCACTGCCCCCTTTCTTGACTTCCTCATTCTCTCTCGCTCTCTCTCTCTCTCTTACAGTCTCCTTTCCTACTGTCTTCTCAAGTGTTTTGGTCTCCCTTTTCATCTCCTCTCCTTCCCTCTTTTTCACCATTTCACTTGTCAGTAAATCCTACATCCTTTCTTACCCTCTCTCTCCCTCCCTCTTTTCTGTCTCTCCATTATTTTCGGTCTCTCTATTCCTTTATCCGTCCCCTCTGTCTCTCTTCCTCACAACTTACTTTTCATGTGTTCTTATGTGTTACCCCCACCCCCCACCCCCTTCTCTTTCTCTGAGGAGAGACCAATGAGTCTGGGTGGGGAATAGCTTGTCACATTACTCCATCTCTCTGACCGGGGAGGGTACTGTCCTACAGCACCTCTCATTCATCCATCTTCTCCCCCCCTATCCTTCTGTTGCTCTCCATTCATCCCCTCTGCCATAAATCCTATCCGTCCCTCCATTCATCCCCTCTGCTATAAATCCTATCTGTCTCTCCATTCATCCTCTCCCCTATCACTCCTTTTGCTCCCCTGTCCACCGTCCCTTCAATCTACAGTATAGTTCTTATAGTTCCTCCTCTCTCCGCAACCCACTCTCCTTTTCCTCTGGTTCCTGCACAGCCATGCTGTGCGGATCCACAGTGCTCTGCCGTGGCCAGGCTCTCCCTCTCTCTTCAGTATTGTCAGTGTTTCACAGGGACCTCCTGTCCTCCTTTTCTTAACACGTTGAGGGGCCGCATACAATATGCTGGCTACAAAAGCAGAAATGCCTCAAGAATAGCCCTTAAAGATCCCATTATTCGGAGCGCGTTGCACTTCCGCAGTTGAACGAGCTTCTGAATGAATCAGGATGTTTGGCTGCAGGAGTAGACGGTCGGGAAGGACTCGATTTGAACACTGACCAAAGATCGACAGACACATGGAGATCGACACTGATGGGAAAGGACCAAATGGTAAATACGTTTTAAATAATGGGAGGGGGAATTGGAATTATTTCAGAATTGCTGATCATATTTTATCAGACGGAATTTTTATCTACTCCCCCAAAGCAGGATGGGTCAGTGAAAAAAAAGTAGCAGTTTTTCAGGAATACAAAGGAATGGAATTCTGAGAGAGAGAGAGAGAGAGAGAGAGAGAGAGAGAGAGAGAGAGAAATTGAATTTTTTTCCTGATGTATTATTTGCTCCATACCTGTACAGTACACCTAGGTACAAGAGGTGAAATAGTCATTATTTACTTAATGGTGTCTTTAAAAAAAAAAAGAAAGAATGTGATTGTGCTTCAAGAGGCTTCATAAGTAGACATTTATACATCCACAAGTAGATCGTAGTGACCCCGTTCCTTCTCCGTCACACGGGGAGCTGAAGAGCTATTAGTCTCAAGAGGGAACAGAGCGTAACTGTATTCCAGAAGCCTCTGAGATAATGGACAGACAGATGCACACTCATACTTGCCACCAATCTATCCGGGGAAGAACGAGATATATTAGTCTGGGAAGAGGCCGGGCTGTGTTCACAGTTCACACGTTCCACACCACAGTCACACGCCACCATCCACCGACACCACATGGGCTCCGGAGAGTGAGAAAGAGAGAGAGGGTCATGTAGGAAGGAGATGGAACTACATGAGGTCACTTTGACCTGATAGCTTTCTGGTAGCAGGAGCATAGGTCATACCTCTGTGAGTGGGAGTATAGGAGGAAGAAGAAGAGGAGGGGATAGAGATAGAGAGATAGAGAGAGAGAGAGAGAGAGAGAGAGAGGAAAGAAAGCATTTCATCAAGCAGTACAAGTCCTTATGTGATAACAGCAGAACTTCAATCCAAACATTTCCACACCTCATAACTCATAATGCCAGCAGGAAACCCAAGTCAAACACCACATTGGATATTATTCTCATGGACACGCTAAATTACCATGCAAGGGTTTTTCAAAAAGCTTTCAAAAATAACCTCTCATGAATCAGATGTAAAAGAAAACAAAAAATAAATCAAATCAAATCTTAGGCCCAGATTCAATAAGATTATGCCATGTGGGGCAAATTACTCGATCCTTTGCTCCTCGGTTACTCAAGCTAATAGCAACTAGCTCCGGTTGCACGCGTCTCTATGACAAATTCACTAAAGGCATGGCAACAAATAAAGAAATTAGTGAAACACACTCAAAAAGCGAAGCTGATCATTATAGCCCCATTTAAAAGATATTCTAGAGCAGAATACCTTCTCCCTTACTTGCCTGATGTGCTGCCCACAGTGCCTGTGTCTGGTAGTTAATGATGGCAGCCACTCTGAACAGGCAAGCTGATCACACTGCACAAGGTCGGCTTTCCAAAGATCTCTTTTTGTGCTACAGCTGCATAACGGAGTTAATGTTGTGAAGTGTTAATGAATTAGGCCCTACATCAAATTTGCACGATCACACCTACAAATCATTATCATGTGTGCAAAAAAAAGTAAAGATTTACATATCACTGCTGTTGTGTGAAAACCTTGTCTATCAAAATGTGGTCATTTTCCACGTTTCACATGATTTGAAAGGTCACATGGCTCTCTGTGTTGGGAGCAAGTTTCATGACCCTATGACCCAAGAAACCTATGAAAACCCATATAAAAAAAACAAAAATCACCTAACACCGAACAATATATGCATGACCATCACAGGTGAAATGTATTTTTCTGTCAGTGTTACGAGATTCGTTCTCCACTCAATGTGCATGAGTTGTGAATAGCGAGACATTCCACCTGATATTGGAGGTATAGCATGCGGTATAGCTAATCACGGCCCTACTGGTTTTAAGTTGTGAGGATTACTTACTGCGCTGTTTGCTTTGACCAAACCCCTTTATGCAACGTCTATGGAGAATGTTAATCTACCAGATGTGGCTAACGAGCTAGCCTTGCACTCTCCCTCCCTATGAGTCTCCAGAGAGAAGAAATAGCTGCAAGAGAAGCACTTTTGATTGAGTTTAAAGAATCTTCCGAAATCCACAAAAAGATAACCTCATGTAGATAGAAAGGTACATAGCCTATATCATCCAACAGAAAAAGGGAGATATTAGTCACTGGAGGAAGCAGCGGGCTGTCACTGAACCACTGATAATTGAGTTCCAAGAGTCTTCATCAACAGAAAGAGAGAGATGAATTCATCTCCGCCATCCTTCTTTCAACAGATGAAGAGAGATATTAGTCTCTGAAGAGAGCAGGCTGTGTTGACTCTGTGTCTTCCAAACCACGCTAAGACGCAACCAATCACTGACACACTGACAGTCTGCTGAATCTCGCTGGCTGTTCGGAGCTTAGCTTGGTTATCTGGGGACACTAGAACACACAGGTTGGGTCATCATGACCTAGCAGCATGCTAGCACCATCATGTCTTTTTCAAGGTTGAGTTACAGGGCAATTTGTGCTTTATGTTACAATAGAGAGAAATTACAGGAAAATTCAAAGAGGAAGGGGATGACATGACAAGGGGCAGATGTGGGTCAAATTGTGTTTGGAAATCATTCTTGGTTCTTTGTTTCTACTTACTCGGAATACTAGATGGATGGGGTTCACCACATCAGGACAATTCGGATCAGGTAAGGTCAATAACTGGAAAGAATAAACTCCCCAGCACTCACTGTATTGTCATTTAAGGCCAACCTTATATATCATGGGAAACTCTGCACTGCACTTTTCCACACTACTAGCTACTCCACAATGAAACAAGTTGAAGAACACCTTAACCACTCTCAAAAAACCTTGGTTTGTCAAACGGATGTGACATTGAAAAAGTAGTTCATAGTACACACAAATTACATTGCGGGAAATTGTTAGATAGAAGTATGGATTCTCATATAAAAGCATAACGCAATAACTGAATTTACACAGAGTAAAGTGTGCCTGCAATTTAGTCTCTCTCTTTTTCTTTTTTTTTTACATGCCTGATGGTGTGGGTGTGACAGGGAGCAGTTGTTGAAGTAGAATCAACAGAATGCAAACATATTAAGAAAACTGTAGATTGTAGTTACCCTACTTCCCAAAATTGCACAACAACACTGCACCAAACTACTGTAAAATGTAGTTAAACTGCTATAGTCATTGAACCACATGTATTCAACTGTTCCCCAATGCATGCATGTTACATTTGGCTCCATACGGCCGTTTGGGTAAAAGCGTCCACCAGATGACGTGTTAAAACAAACTTTAATAATGATTTGCAAATACTATTTGACATCTGGTTGAGAGCCAAATACACTGACTATGTTCATACAGTAGGCTATGTACCTAGGGCTTCAAAAAAATGGAACGCACAGATCCTGAGTGAAATAGTACCTCACTACATTTTACATGCTTTTGAGGCTGTTAAAAGTGTGCGGTAAGACAAGTCCAAGTGTATGTCAAGTACACTGTTGTCACAAGTTGTACCAAATGATATTTTCAAGTAAGCTTTTAGCATTGGCTTTTTTTAGTAGAATCAACTAAACAGTCAAGACTGAATATCAAATATCAACTTTGCATCACTCCTTTTTAGTTGCTTCGCTAGCAAAAGAAAAAAATAAACAAAGATAATTCCTCTAAATCATCACTTATGACCCACTAGAAGTGTGTGGTGGTGTCTATATCTGCAGAGACCCTTCCCTCTGCCTGTACTGTCTTATCTTGCTTTCTTTGGGACACTTCTGGGCATCAATATTTGGGCAGTTGGTGTGTAGCCCCCAACCATAAGCAGCGCACAGGAAGTCATAAGCACGCTCATTTCCCCACGTGGAATGCACCTGATTGGATAAACGTGCTGCTAGTCGGGTTCTGTGATCCAGTTCAGAGAGAAAATGGTGGCTTGCTCACTCGTCAACTTTCTCTTTTTCTACTTAAAGTTGAACATAAAACATGTGTCTGACAACATTTGACAACATGGATCTTGAGTAATATTTGATCTGCAATGCCTAGTTTGACAGTTTGCTCTGAACTTAGTTTGACGGTACAGCGGAGTTCGTATGTAATCTAATGACCACATTGTTTTGGTCTGAGATGCTCTAGTGACATCTAGTGGCTGAATTCTACTCATTGTGCCTTTAAGTAACCTTTTTGCCTTGGCTTTTTTGTTTTAAGATGAATCAACTACATAGCCATGTAAACATGATATTCACTCTCCTATTTAGTTGACTGAATAAAATGTTTAAAAAAAAGCCAGTGCAAAAGGTCACTTGAAATATACAGTATATATATATATACATATATTGAGAAAACAGTGTAGAAAATTATGTCTGGCTTGATTTTATAGTTTGGCTATGCTATCCAGCATGTATGACAGATTGCACACATTAGATCGGGGTACAATGGCCTGCTGTATTCGTGCTTCCTGAGCCATAGACAGATACAACTAGTCGGTGTGAGAAGGACAGGCAGACAGAACGAGAGAGGGAGGGAGAGAGGAAGGGGGGGGGGGGGGGGGAGGAGAAGAGGGAGAGGAGGGGGGGAGAGAGGAAAAAGAGAGAGACACAGAGAAAAAGAAAAAA
>OMKL01154369.1:7360-23427 GCA_900302295.1 Parasudis fraserbrunneri | reverse complement strand
GTTAAAGAGCTCGCTTAAAATGGATGACACCTCCCAAGGATGTTTAATAGTGCAGGGTATATAATTAAAAAGGAGGTTTTTCATTAGATTCACTAATGAATCAATAGTTAAAACAGGGCTAGTGTCCTGAGGCTTGGGGGACAGTCCTAATGAGACATGAATTAGAATCTCTTTATTTGCCAAGTACATTTTCACATATACCAAGAATTTGTCCTCTGCATTTAAAGTCCCCATATTATCTGAAAAACAGTTAAATGTTATTTCTTCCCCAAACAAACAAACTCCACTCACCTTCCATGTGGCGGACTTGACATTGACAGTGCGCCCCCTGCTGGTGAGGGTACATTTCATTCGAAGGAAAAAGCTGCGCTCTGTGTTTGGTTCCTTGGCCTTCTTTGAGCCTATGGTGACAAGAGACGAGGAGAGGGAACGGTTATGAACGAGGTTCAATTTCGTTGTGTTCAGGGAATTCTGAGTGAAAGTCTATGAGATACAGCAGCCAACTCTAATCACCGTGACCTAGGGGCTGGAGTGGGAAAATGATAACTTGTTCTGACAGTCTCCTAGTTTGAATTTGCCAGCTCAGAGCAAAACACTCCCACTGGTGATTGGTGTGCAGACAGCCCCTGACAGCGTGATTGTGTATGCTTGTCTCTCTTCATTAGAGGTCGAAAATGACTGCAACGTTTCACGCCGGTTGTGTTTCCCCCTCACCTGTTCTGTGGACCAGCATCTCCCTCAGCTCCTCCTGGTCACAGGGATGTGTGTAGTCAAACACACTGTGTCCTGTCAGGTCAAACTGCAGCAAAGAGAGAAGGGGAGACCACAGAACATATATCAGTTGCAATGGGGAATATGAGACATATATTTATTCTAAGGCCAAACAGATATATTGGTCAGCTGATATTAGCCATTCACAGATATATTGTTATTGACAAAGGTGCTGCAGATAAAGCACGGCCAGAATTCCTCACAGCAATAAAAAAACAAAAAACATCCACAACAGAACACAAAAACCATTCATGTATTTTAGATGCTTCACTCAGACCGACGCAATATCTTTGAACTATTTTGTTTCTTGAAGAATGCCAGTATATTACTACGCACTGGGGCCTGTTCACATATCACGCCACCTATCTAGCTGAAATTTTAAAAAGGTTCAAACCTTTGTTTGCATGTTGTGGTGTGGCTTAAAATATGTTCGTTAATGGTCCCTGTGTGCTGCCTGTCTGAAGCTGCCCAGCTAGCTCTATCACTTTATTCCCCCAACCTCAACCAAATTATTGTCCAAGGTTATCTATGTTACATCTATTATCATATCCTTCCTTTGCCTCAAATGATCCGATTTCTCCTATCCCCATCCAACCCCAGGTTGGGGACCACTGCACCGATTGATACAACTCTCTTAGTGACTGAGAAATCAAAAGTGGACTGACCTGTGCCAGTCCCAAGCACTTGCTGACATTCTCTGAGAGATAGATCATATCTCCGTCTTCAGACAGCACCATGAGGAAGCCCTCGAGAGCCTTCAGGAAGGAACCGCTCAGCTGGACGTCCAGTTCGGTCTCCTCCACCTCCTTTGACTCATCTGGAAGGGACAGGGGAGGGGAAGAGATGAGAGCGGAGCGGAGAGGAACGATTGAAAGCAGAGGGAGAGGGCGGGATGAAGAAGGCAAGGATGTAAGGATTCTATAAATCAAGGACTGTTCATTAGCATTCACTGAGTTGGTTCCAAGAACATGGTTGCATTGGGAGGCAGGGTACTGTGACACACACACATACACACTCAAGAAATTCAGAATGCCCCTGGGCAAGACTGACTGCAAAGGGATCTATACAGTAAATGCATGTCTGCACCGTTATAGATCTCCCAGAGTGGTTCGCACACAGTGTCCGACTGTCCATCAATCAGGTTTAGTATTCCGTCAAAACACCTACTGAAAGAGTATGTTTCCATCCTCAATACTCCACACACTTCCAGATACTGACCTGTGTTGAGCAGGCTCCTCATGCGCAGGTAGCTGATGGTGAGCCTCATGATGGAGGCCTTGTCCAGGTTGGAAGTGACACTGTGGGGCAGAGGCAGCTGCTGGGCTAGCTCGTAGAACACCTCTGATTCCTTCCCCCGCCGACATCGCGCCGCATCCCGTGACTTCTCCTTCCTCCGCTCTGAGCTCACCCTGCGGGAGACAGGTGGAGGGTCAAAGACAGCTTGGTTGCAGTCTGGGTCTGACTCAAGCACATACACCACCAGGGCTGGCATCCTTCCTGCCCAACAAAGGCTGCCTGCTGGGTCTAGTCTATTGCTCAGCCACTGGCCTGCCTGGCTAGGGGGGAGGGAGGGCTGCAGTGGCTGTAGTCTGCAACAAGCAAGCTCACAGTCCAGCCACCGTCTCGCCCCATCAGACTAATTTACATACACAGTCCCCATAGACTGTCTTATTGGCTGCTGACCAAAGGAAGTGCAGTGAGCCCCCTTGGAGTGATTGGCTAGGAGAGGGGGCTGGGTCGCCTGGATTCTTCAGGCTGCTTTGGTGCACAGCAAATCTACTATACCCCACCAATCATCCATCCTGACATTGTTCATCTAGGTTCAATGCCTCTGCTCCACTGGAGAGAGAATGATGTTACTAACACATACAAACACAGGGGAACTGGATAGACGACACCTACCATTATAAGAACAAAAGAACAATGAAGCTTTTGAACATAAGCCATAAAGCCTATGGTATATTTATGACAATAAATAAATAAAACAAATTACAGATATTGGCCAATACTGATATGGTTGCCAATATATCATGCATCCCTACTTTTCTTATGTTGTAAATAGGGCTGACCCAAATGCTTTGAAGCGTCAATCAAAGCACAAAAAAATGGTAATCCGGACAACATTGTTGTGTATATATAGGCCCAAAATGCAATGTTTAACACAAAGTAGGCTAATATTTTCCCTTTATTAATGATAAATGTTGTACACAGAATATGCAATCATGATCGCCCACATAAATAGCTAGTCTATGCACTCACTACTCAACAGCCTGTCTGTCAGGTCCATCAGTCAGTCTTGATTTTGCTGGGTTTAGGCCACAATCCTTCTTAAAACCATAACCGCAAATCTGGATCAAACCTGTTCTGGATGAGAGTGGAAGATCATCACCAGAAAATGGAGATGTGATTCAAAAGCAAACCATTCTGAAATGAAGGCCTAATTGAAATTGATCCATTGTGCAGTTACAGCAACACAATTAGCCAAGGCTATATTGTTATTTGAAGCCCTCTGTTGCAACAAAATGGATCACAGATAACTGAATTTAGCATGCCGTGCTCTGAAGAATCAAGCACTTGGCCCTACTACAAGCAAGCCAGATACTATGAGGGTATGTTGTCAGACTAGGCTAAAATTCCCTTCTCCAACAGTTGATGAGCAAACACTGCTCTACTGGGCAAATTTTACCCTCCACAGAAAAGAAAAGGAAATATGTCTCTGACTTTGCAGACACATCCAGAGAGCTACTGACCAATGGACCAATGCAGACTGAATTAAGGACAAAAAATGCTGACAGAATATAGTCAGTCATCCACATTATTTTCATTACATCGCTACACGTTTTGGCTGACATGCTGGCCAGTAAAAAAAAAAAAAAAGAAAGAAAGAAATCCCCTTTAATGTGAGCAGCATGGAGCCATTTTCCTTCACTAGAGCAGCATGGTAGTCTCTATCACACACACAGTTCCCGAGGCAGCCAGTCTCCGACAGCTCTCTCTCTTCTAGTGTCAACTGTCTTGAGCCAGTGATATATTGTTCACTTCTTTCCCCAAAACAAATCGAGAATCAAAACGCAAGTACACTGACATCAACTGGCCGTCATCGTCACATGCAAGCACTGTTCCATTTATTCATCCGTGCGCTTGCCTCACACGTTTTCTGATCAAACAGCTTATAATCTGGCCACATCAACTACCAATGCGCATAATCTTCAATAGTTTATAGCCTATAACTGTCAAATGGAAAGAAACAGACAGAGCTTATACACCCACACAATCAGTGCTACCAGTCCCAGCACCGCTTGCTCTCCCAAACTCAAAACACACTGTTTTTATAGACCTATAAAGGCGTAGTCCTAAGATATTTCATGAAATAACCTAGTCATATACTGATACACAGCCTACTAAACTGTCTTCATGATGCAAGACCAAAAAAACAAAATCAACTGGAGTACCCTAGGGCCTATGCTAAAGTGGATCCGTCCGACATGAGCTCATGAACACATGCCTACCTTCCAACAGGGGTTCAGGGGTTCACCCTTCTTTTAATCCTCCATTGTCGCCATTTATCCTGTTATGGGCATTTCTATGCAAACATCAACCTCAGCATGAAAAATTAAGTTATAGATTAGGCTTGGGTGGAATCTATTTTTTCATACTGTCATACCTTCCTGACATTTCACTGGTATAGGGTAATATCACGCTATTTGTTAAAAAATAAATAATTAAATAAAATGGAAATGTGCGGAACAGCTGGTTTGAGAGGAGAAGTCATTGTCACACATCTACAGTGATGTGTGCGGTGAGGTCAGTGGTTAGGGAGGCACTGGCTGTTATTAAAACCAGATTTACTGATGATAAACCACGGTGATAACAAAATTATTTTGACTACAATTCTACCTCCAATACAGCTTATACTTAACCAAGATAACGATGAACAGCATATTTGCTACACCCATGTGTGCCTGAAAGAACAATCACCTCACCAAAGCAATATTACTTCAACTCAAACCCCAACATAATTTCATGTTGAGTCATTAATTACATCAGTAAGACTGCCAGACAGTCCTCAAATATTACAGGGGAATGATATTACCAGATTACACAGAACATGGACCAACTATGTTTTGCACACTTGGTGTCGCTAAACTATACAATAGTTTTTTGATAAGGCTTGTCCTCGTGGAGCAAGCCAGCCCAAGCAACATTAGTATCCCACATATAATTAATTACAACGTAAGCAAAGAGGCTCTAATGTTACCTGCCGTTGGCCACGCACACCTGGCTGCTGCTACCCACGCACCCCACCTGCTCAACACACACACGGCTGCCCTGCTCAAATGCAATCCAAAATGATAGCAAAGTAAAACAGACATTACAATGATGAAAGTCAACTAACCACGGCAGGGAATCCCCAATCGGGCCAGGACATCTCCTTGCATAACATTAGTTGTTGACAATAAATATGCCACAAAAGTTTCTGGAATAAATTCCACATGAGGTCCCCACAGAGGGTAAGACTACGGTTATGGGTTAAGTTCATAAACAACTTTTCAGGTGAAAATTATGACGAGTTCCAGTGCAGATTAGCCAGCAATGGCGCTTCTCCATTGACCAGCATGGCACAGCACAGGACGGTAGGGAACTCATCTCTCCAACTACAGTGCAGTGAGTCACATGACAGATGCTGGACCAGAAAGTGATAACCGTAATTCTCTGACCAAATGGGCAATTATAAACTGAATGGGCAAACAGTGGTACTGTATATCTATGGGCAATATATTAAATAGACGCAGAGCATTAATTATATGACACATTGAAATGGATACCTTCATTATTTTCAAATACCTTGGTATACCGTAATACCGCCCAACCCCATTATAGACATGAGCATAAAAACACCTTGAAATACATCACAAAAGGTGTATATTTTGGTGTTCTTAAATTTGTCTGACCTATATAGTTGGACAATTCCATGGGATCTTAAGGGATGCAGTAGTGCGGTATGACCAAAAATATGTATCACAGTATTTTTTAAGTTTCTACCGGTTTCACAGTAATATTTGTTTTTGCATGACCGGGCCCAGGAATGGGCATTTTACATTTTTTCCCAGATGGAGTGATCACATGAATTACTTGAGCGGTGATCGATTACTCGTGGAGGTAAATCTATTTTTAGGATGCATCTTAAAAAGCGTGGCAGCAGCAATAACAATGCTCAGCAATACCTGATGCTTAATGCTTATTACCTTATGCTATCAATTACCTCCACTCCGTCTACAGCAGATTTCTCCACACATGGAATGGCAGATTTCTTGAGAAAAAAGTGTTTTGATACAGGATGTCTTCTCTTATTTGGCTAGCAGTATTCATTGCGGGTCAAAATTAATGATCACTGCAGCAGAGACAGGCGCAGAGACAGGAGTGTTTGGGTCCATCCATGTAGCACAACAAACAGTTAGCTAGCCACAACTTCAGCGTGTCCGCATCAATAGCTAAGACATAGCTGAGACATAGAGGAACCAAGCTCTTTCTCAATTGTCTATGAACACTATGCAAAGTGGGCAACATGTTGTTGGCACAATTTGGAAATGCATGATGTTGGGATAGCAGTTTCTCTTAAGTATTTTCATGAAAACATTAAAGTAAATTATAAAATTTGATTTCATGTTTAGTAAAATTATAAATTACTGCATCTTGAGATTAAATGTGAGTTTTAAAGATGTTTAAAATGATTTCTGCCAAAAGGCTAGGAATCACAGTGAGTGGTTGCCATGGTAACCAAGGGCTCTGTGGCAGAAACTGGATGGCTGACGTGAAAAGTATAACTTGTAACATAAGTTATTCCTTTTTTTAACTCAAGATCAGTGAAAAATACTTGTCTGAGAATGATCTGCGACACATAAGCCCTATTTGCATGGGACTAGTATTACCTGGGGAACTCTAGTAATTTGTAATAATTGCGGAGGTCATCTGTTATCTTAATCCTGTGCAAATCTGCCATGTCTGTGATTTGTAAAGTAAAAATTCCAGTGCGAATTACCTACCATATTTCGGCAAACACAGGTCATCTCATAATATTAGTCCTCTGCAAACTGGCATCTCAGTAAATTTTTATAGATAGTAGTAAAATCAATACAGGTAGGTTTTAACTGCATTTTCAGTGCAAACATCAAATCAATCATGCTTCACCTCAATATGGAGATCGATAGGCCTACAGTTCCTTCTTGAAGAATATATTTCCATCATAAGTATGGTGCACATACTGTAACTGTTATCCATTTCATTATTTTTCCCCTGCTGGATTCATAGATTTGATTCATCATTGAAAGAATATTGAAGCAAGGTACTCTGCATGATTCCATTTTTGCGTCAAGCAGTGAATTTGACATTGTTATAAATTAGTTTGAGGTCTCATTTGAAACAATAATGTTTGATCACGCACCCCTACAGTCAAAACTATGGGCGTAGGACACCTTGTTAAAAGCTTATCCTGTGCAAATGCGCATCTGGAAATCACAGAGGTTGGGGGTAATTTTCTATCACCATGGGTCCCCACATAATATTAATCCCATGCGAATAGGGCTATAGCCTGTGGGTGTGTGTGTGTGTAGTCTGACCAAATTAGGATACGTTCACTGTCTCTGAGCAAAATGAAGATGCTTTGCCATAAATTAAGACTACACTTATATTTCAAACCAATGATGGTGCCTTAAGGAATTTCCACACCTGTTTGTACTCATATCAATTATATCAATAATGAATCTATTTTGAGAATATTGCTGTCTGCTCTCTTTGAACATTCAGATTATTGTCCCAGTATCGAAATGAACCTTTATATTTCTGTACTCTTGACCTTTGTGGAAAATGCTTTCTTTACTCAAAGTAACAGGCGAAATGGTGGAAACGTGGAAAAAAGGCATTTTCCTATCACAAAATTATCCTTTTTGACCAATGTAACGCTGGACTTAACATTCTGTGTTGTAAGTAACAGCATTTGCAAATAACCCATTTTGGTCACCAAATAACCAATTTCCATTTTATTCCCGTTAATTCCCATGGAAAGTTTCCACCTTTGAATATTCCTTACATTTTTGCAACCCTCCACATGGCTGGGGTGTCATGGCTGTATGTGTGCGTGTGTGTGATGTGGTTGTGTAGGGGGTGAGGAGCCTCGACCAGACCAATTCAGACCAGATTCAGCCGATTCAGACCAGATCAGTCAATGCGTGAAAATCACAGGTCCTCCCATTCATTTGAACGAGGGTAGTGTGTTTGGGCTGCGGTGGTGGGGAACACAGGGGTTGCCAAAAAACAACACAGCGACATGCAGGAAGAAAGTAGAAACAGAATAAACTTTTGTAGCTACATGCTTGCAGGGCGGATCGCTTGGAACAGAAAACACAATACCAGAGGAATTTATGAACGATTCGGAGAATGTGATGTAGGAATAAAGCAAGTGGCAACTAACGTTTGATTGCTGGCTAGTTAGTTAGCAGCATTAGCTAACCAGTTAACTACTTGTTGCCGGTTTGGCCCACGAGGTGCACTCTGAAGCTCAAGATTGCCTGTCTTCATTTGAGACGGATCACGCCATGTCTTTCCACTAAACCATCTTTCAGTGTTAGTATTGTGTGTAGCGCCCATAGCTATAAAAGAGGGTAGCACCAAAGCTCTGACAATGCTATATTACAGTTAGGTTAAAGTTCACATCATCACACAAATGGGTCTTGTAGTGACACACCCACACCAACGTACAACCCTGCAGCAAGGTGCTGGATTGCCTGAATTGGTGTGAATTCAGCCTAAAATCCTTTTAATGTGTCTCATAGGATTTCTATAAGATGTGAATGCTTATTTCTGACGTAATTTGACTTAAAAAATTAGTTTGCAGGAAGTATGTAGGCTGTCACAAAAGCCTGTTTATTTCATGTCACATCCATAACGCGGATTGTCTGTCATGTTGCCGTATGATGTTGTGGGTGTCTACACTCTCCCTACGAGGTCCCATGGATATATATGTAAATTATTTCATTTATGCTTAACCAGTGCATTTTCTGAGGCATTCCGTTAGTTGTTTTGAGTCTCTGCGTCACACTCATAACACTGGAATTGACAGACAGCAATACTCATCTCTGCACCACCCATTTGCACCACCCCATCCTGTTCAGTATTACAAGAGAGCAAAGCTTCTCTTTGCAAGAACCAATATTACAGGCCAACAGAATATGTTGGAAATATTGATTGTTTATTTAGGCTAGGGGCATGCATTAAAAAAAAAAAAAATCATTAAGATCTGGCCCAATGTTTATCATACTTCTAAGAGTAGAAGGAGTACTGATCTAGGATCGCTCCTCATGTCACATAACCATATACACCACACTATCATTCATGAGCCAATCCGGTCTCAGATCAGCACTCCAATTTTTTTTGTTATTTATTTACATATATCCATTTAACTTTCTATTCCATTTGTCTATTCCAAGGTCTAGTGCCTGCCGGCTGAAAAATCCATGCTCTATTAAATGTATGTTTATTTAAGGGCAGCCTTGTGTTAGGGTTTGTGTTACTGTAAACTTTGATACAAAAAGTTTCACATTTACTGCAATTGAATACTGACCCTAAATAATAGTTATCGGCCTCTTGATTACTTAAAGATTGGAATCGGCCCTCAAAAAAACATCGGTCGACCCCTAAACCACGTTTGTGTGTCAACCCTGATGACAAACTGGCTGCACAGTGCATAGGGGCTGTGGAGGCCAAATATTTACACTGTCTTCTGTCAGCCCTACAGACCATATGAAGCCACTATCTCTGGGCTCCATGAAAGGTGATCACTGGGTTACATAACCGGTTCTGCATAGCATCAACACATTCCTCCCCCTCTGTGTAGGAGCCCTAGCCTTTATCTAGTGTAAGTAAGTAGGCCTAAGTGAATCTTTATTTTATATCACCTTTCATTCCAATTAACTAAGTGCTTCACAAACTCGAAGATCAAAAGACTTCGAGAAAGAAAGCTGTTGCACAATAACAAATAGGCCCATGCACTTCCTATACAAAAACCTAACTGACTGTAACAGATAAACCAACAACCACTGCTGCTCATTAAAAATAATGCATTTAATGTCTTAGTACACCTGCACCTAAGTAGCCCATTTAGGTTAGGCTGCTGCATATCAAATAGATTCATCCAAAAAATATCAATAATATGGTTTCAAGAAAATCAGATTTACAAATTTCTAAATAATTTTCTTTTCATCTGAGGGAACCAAGAGAGCGGTGCCAATTTAGGCTCAAACTTCAAACCACAATCATGGGCTAAGCTACTGGCATAGAATGGGAATGCAGCCATTAATTATGCATCTAGACCAGGCATGTAGGCCTTGTCCTGACATGTCACCTCAACATTTGAGAGGCCTATTGAGAGATCAAGCCCTTACGATGCCTGTGATACAAAACAATCATCAGCACTTTGTAGTATTATTATTATTATTATTGTATACTGATGTAGATTAAGGTAGCAAAGCACAAAAATTGCAGAGTGTATATTTCGTATTCTCTCTTATTCTCTAATTTTATTTTATCTTCAACACTTGTTGGAGTATTACTTAATGGTGTGTGATATATGTGACTTAAGTGATTATGTGATTTTTGTGATTCGTGATCTATGTGAGCAAACTGCACCGAATTTCCCCACGGGATAATAAAGTATTTCAATTCAATTCAATTCAATATGGTCCAGAATAGCTGCTTATGTTAGTAGCAGTAACAGGCTAAATTAATAAAATGGGTATCACTGTGACCAAATTCTAATAAATTAATAGGCTAAATAAATAAATAAATAAATAACGTAATGACAAAGCAAACAGAACAAAACAGCTACACAACCATCAAATATTCATCAATTCATATTGTCTACTACATGTAGCCTACCTGTAATAATTGGTTTTGTATAGTATTGCAGGGTGAAATTGTGGTGCACTCTAACAACCACGCTACCCCACCCTTCAGATTAGAAACCTTTGAGAGAGGAGAACAAGCAGCTTAGATTTTTTCATGAAACACATACATGAACATGAAAACTAGAAACAAAGGCTCCCAGAGAGGCCACCATTACATAAGTCCTAGTATGCACATGGTCATGCATGCCTCCCAGCAATCTACATTCTGACATTCTGAGCAGCAAACGTCATCTTGTTCCGTTTAGCTTGTTTTAATTAGGCTACCTTGTTTTATAACATTATAGAAATAATTATATAATAATTATAGAAATAAAACTAATTTCAATTGTTAGTTCACGCAAACAAGTGGGCTGGGGTGTCAAAAGAAAAGTCACACAGTAGGTGTCCTGAATATGAAATCACTCAGACCAATGTCATGTAGCCTGCCCCCGTTCCTTGACTGCATTATTAACTGGGGCTGCTAATCCCATTTTTACTGGTGAGTGTTTCAAGCTATCCGTCAGTCCCGTTCAGTGCAACAGAAAGCACTGCTCTCTCTGTTACGTAACCCAGTTCAGGCAGACAGCATATCCCGAAACTGTCCCAATGAAGAGGACAGAGGAGCACTGTTTAAAACAAGCCATCTCAGAAGTAAAGAGCAATGGCCTGAATGTCAGCCCCATGAGGTGTTAATTTAGCGAAACTTAAATATTGTTTCCATCTTTCCATTTGACTGAAATTTTCCTATTTTTTTCAGTCCTAGTTTAGTCATTATGAAATGAAACAGTTTAGTCTAGATGTCATCATGTCTATTTTGGTCTACTCTTTCTTCCATTTTATCGGGCTAGGGGAGTTGAAATAAAATGTTCTGGGGCACGCTGCCATTTGTAGAGGATCACTCCAGTTGACAGGTGGATTTTGGGGTTAAAAGATGGTTGGTAAGTCTTGTTGTGTGACCATCTTTGCTCTCTCATTGTTTACAAAGGTACTTCCACTTTTGGCTGGATGAAGTCGTAGCAACTCCTCATTCTGACAGGTACAGTAGTTGGCTTGTTAGATCTGGAGGGAGAAGTAGCCTATGTACTAACACATTTTAAGCACAAGGGTGTGCTTAAATGCCCTCAGCTCACACTTGCATGGGCAAGTTGTGTTATGCGTCACCCCGTGTTTGTGTCCTCATGATACACATGATTCAAAATGACCCGATGATACTAGAGTTAAAGTGATATGGTCTCGTATGAAACAAGAGATCACAAGGAATCCGTTGATACCAATCACTTCATGCTAGCTTACCTGGAAAGGGGCTAAAAAGGCTCCAAATCCCTTCACAGATATTTTGAAAGGGAAAAATACTGCAATATTTTATATCCAAAGGTTAGCAATATTTTGTCAGGCTAAATTTAAGCTAACTCCAAATTCATTTAGGCTACTGTTAGCAAATGCGAACTGTCATCAACCAGCTAAGTTAGCTAGCTAATATAGCTAACATTCGTGAACTTAAGTTCCGCAATTTTGTGTCTCATTTGTTATTATTAAATTGTTGGATTTTATCAGATGCAAAAAAATTATAGGTATCAGCATTATATCGGCCATCAGTCGCCCTGCTCACTAAATATCGGTTTCAGCTTTATATGAGAGTAGCTCATGTTAAAAAATATTGATTGAACTTTCCTGGGCCATGGAAATAACATATTTGAATTCTTTATTTGGGTGGTTCCTCTTTAAACTGGGACACTGGAAAACAGATTGTGAAATTAATAGAAGGGCTAACTGCCCCCCAATTTGAATTCAAACACAACATTACTGTTCAAACTGGGTTTTTTTGGTTGGTTTTTTAGACCAACACCAATGCCTTTTGTTTGATACATGCTTATCCTCAGATAATGAAGTGGTATCAAGAGTATTCGGGGGTTACAACACTCCTTGTCAAATTAAAGGAGAAATGAACTGAAATCTATTTTGTCCATGTTATTCTTTTGTTCACATGGCACGTGCATAGAGCAAAACTCTACCTGTGTAAAGGTCACAAAAAATGGCAATTCTACAGTGGGCCAAATATCAGCTGTGGAAAAAAAATCGACATGGTTTGCTTTTTAAAGCTCCTATCAGCCAATACAGATTTTCTGTCGATATATGGGTGCATCACTAAATGGTATTTGACAGTATTTAATTTTCCAGTACAAATTACAATGTGTTTTTATGCGATTGATTCAAATGTGCCATTTTCTTGTAATACAAGTGTCTTCGTGCAACTATATTCAAAATGGTCTTTTCTCATCCAATTTCCATCACAGATTCTTCCTAACACTGCTGCAATGTGCAATGTTTGGAGTCTATACTGGATAAAAAAAAATAATAATAATAATAATAATATATATATATATATATATAAGTAGGCTATATTGTTGATGATGGTATTGTAAAAACTCATACCTTTGCATGATGGTAAAGCTATCTTCGAAAATGGTAGGCTATACCTTCCTGCCCTACTAGCTAGCCAACACTTTCCCACTGAGACCTTGTCCTCAAACACGACTACGCTAAGGTAGAGTAGATTTTACCTTCCTGCCCTACTAGCTAGCCAACACTTTCCCACTGAGACCTTGTCCTCAAACACGACTACGCTAAGGTAGAGTAGATTTTACCAACTTGCACTCTTTGTCAATTAGACTGCCAGTGTCAGAGAGCCAACTAGGGAACCTTAGCTTTTGCATGGCGCTGAAGTTCACACAAAGATACACAAAATGTTTCTACTATTTCTTTATTCATTGATGCATTTCTTGCTTCTTCTTTTTTACTCAAATAAATAAATAAATAATAATTTAAAAAATATATATATATTTTATTTGTTTTAAACAAAAACAAAAAAACACCTGCTGAACTGAAGAAGTTGCTATCACAATCCACAGCAAGTTCAGATTCTGCTAAGGATACTAAAGAATAGAAAGTCTAAAATGTATATGCATGCATAAACTACATAGACCACTGATGGCAAGCAACTCAATTTCATTGCCAAGAAAATCACCAACTCAATTTGATTACCAAGCTACAAGGGCTGTCCCCTCATAGCTGATTAATCGGCCAGCTTGACCATAGTGGACCAAGACCTTGCTAGTCAATTAGTTGATTTTTATGCTTTTTTTCCCATGTTGAACGGGTTTTTCCTGAAAAATGATAGCACATCTCTGGTAAACATAAGATTTAAAGAGGTCCTTCTGTGGTTGACGAATTGGTTGACTAACTGGTTGACTCAGAATTTCTTTAGTCGAGGACAGCCCTACAAGTTACTCATTACCATATTTTTTTGGTTCCACTGTTTCATGGACACTGAATTGCCAAACATACCCATCTAGCCACTCCCATTGACGCCAAGCCCCAGTGATTAAAAGGGGAAACAGAAATAACAAGATCACAATACTTCACAGACACAGCAAACACTTAATCTTACCAGTTTGCCACAACACGCCTACTTTTAAGAAATCTGGACAGAAAAAAGTTTTGAAGAAACCAAAACAGAAGACTTCAACTAGTCCTATGAAGTTTAAACTCATATTCACACTTTCCCAAGAAGCAGAATTGGATGTACGGTGTAGAGCATTGGTACTCCAACTTGGCCAACTCAAATTGACAAAAAATATTTTTTGAAAGAGCCACATTAAAAAACACTGGTTCCTCAAACAAACCAACATCAGGCTACTAATAGGCAATTGTTACAAGCTATGAAAAAGCATGAGCATGTACTGCATGCTGTACCAGTAGGCTACTAAAATGTATTATTATTACCATGGCAACCTTAACTATTGATACATATGGCAAAATCACAACCAGTGTGTAATTGTTGCAATTAAAATGCCTTTAAGTGTCCCTGTAGTAGCCTAGGCTACAGACAGCCCATCGGCACAAAGTCCATGTATGTAGTAAAGTCCAAAACAACTGCAGTAAAGTCGATAACCATAGAAATAGAATAATGTAGTAGGCTAGTACAGACTGCCTGATCACCACAAAGTCCACAGCTTTAGATTCTCTCTCCCCAAGATGGGAGAGACAGAGAGGGGAGGCAACACATACACACAGATAGCAAGAGAGAGGGGGTAGAGATGGAGAGAGGTAACGTTACAGAGAGACACGCACAGGGTGACAGAGGGAGGGGAGAGAGAGTATATTACTCGGTAAACGTTTAGCAGGATATAACATGGGACATACCCCATTCAGTAGGATTTGTGACACTTCTACAACACAATACTTTTGTAATCGGGCTCTGTGCTACCTGGAAACGGTGATCCGAAGGGGCCGTTCGGTTCTTTTTGACTTTTTTCAGTTATTTCGCACATCAGGTGTTGAGCGTCGTGCTGGCATGACGACAGCACAGACGCGACACTGAAGCGACTGTCTATACCGGTTCCATCTTGTCCATGCATTTCAAAGCGACGGCCAGCAAAGTAGCAACTTTCTGTGCAGTTAACAGTTGTCCTTTGAGTATTCCTGATCTATGTTTCCATCAACACTGATACATATGATTGACACTTACGTCATTCATATGTAAACTGAACCTGATGGCGAAGAAGGCTATTTGCTACATCCTACAGATTATCTGTTAAACTACATTAAATAGCCATAGACTACTATTTACAGAAGCAATTTCTCTGTCATACCTATAAAAAAAAAACTATAATGTTGCCATATCCTTGTTTTTTGCAGTAGGCTCCATTTTAGGAAGCCTACTGTTAAATTCATTGTTTAATTCGCCGACTTTGTGTCATGGACAGCACCAGCTGTAAAGAGAAGAAGCGCACTTGCTCCGCTGCTACTACTGTGTCGACTTCTAAAGACAAAGAGCAAGATGGTCCAATAATAAACAAAATAAAGATAATATGATAAAAGTTTAATAATTACAATGATAGAATAATGATAAAACCCTACAATATATAGTAAATTGTAGTAAACCCATGAGGTTTGAAATAACGAATAGCCTAGGTTGCAAAATGTAGATAAATATATTTATTCAGTGCGTTTTTATTGGCCATCAACCTCACGCGCATATTGTTGAAAAAATAGACTTGAATCCTAAATAAACGCTTCAGGTCACGCTTACGCTGTGAGGCGCAGCTGATACTACTAATAAAACGTTTACTATTCGAATTATACTCGACTCCCGAAATTCGCTCCAACAGCACTAGTACAGATCCCCACAAAAGTCGGACCAGGATTATTATTTCTTTTTTTATCTTTATCTTCTTTTTTTTACACTTTTTTTTTATGAAAAAGTGACCAATGATGCAAGAATTATCATTCCTTACAATGTTGTGAATCATATCACAATAGCAATATCAGTCAAAATAATCACAATTAGATATTTTT
>OMKL01154363.1:24210-37317 GCA_900302295.1 Parasudis fraserbrunneri | reverse complement strand
ATGTCCCTTCACTCAAATGTCCCATCACTCAAATGTCCCTTCACTCAAATGTCCCTTCACTCAAATGTCCTATCACTCAAATGTCCCTTCACTCAAATGTCCCATCACTCAAATGTCCCTTCACTCAAATGTCCCATTACTCAAATGTCCCCTCACTCAAGTTTCCCATCACCCAAATGTCCCAATGCTCAAATGTCCCTTCACTCAAATGTACCTATGCTCAATTGTCCCATTGCTCAAATGTCCTGTTGCTCAAATGCTCCATCTTTCAAATGTCTCATTGCTCAATTAGCAAGCTGCACAGTTGATACAGACACATTTAAATCAAAGCTATGAACTGGGCTTTTTTTATTTTTTATTTTTTATTATTATTACTGGTTGAATAGAGGGGTGTGACAGCTGAACCTGCCACATGCCACCTAAGTGGCTTTCTACAGGGCTCTCCGGCACAGGGACACAGGCAGACATGGTATAAACAGCAGACCAAGATGGTACAAGCCACGCAACAGGTGCGCAGTCACCCCTGCTCCCAGGCCTAATTAGCTGAACCCAGGGCAGGTGTGGCTGCTTAAATCAGCCATCCCCACACCACAAGGGGTACATTTAACCCAGGGCAGGTGTGGCTGCTTAAATCAGCCATCCCCACACCACAAGGGGTACATTTAACCCAGGGCAGGTGTGGCTGCTTAAATCAGCCATCCCCACACCACAAGGGGTACATTTAACCCAGGGCAGGTGTGGCTGCAGGTGTGGCTGCAGGTGTGGCTGCACTACCAACCCTCTGATGACATGCTCTTGTGCATGTAGTAGACCTATGTGTCTCAGGATTATTTGCAAAGTTGTCTCTTATGTGTTGCCTGCGACAAATTAACATGATACTTTCACATTCAGTAAGAGATTGAAATGCATTGCAAATGCAAAGGAACAAATCCCTATACTTCTGTAATAGCCGATGGGAATTTGATGTTCTAACGAGTCATCCACTATACTGTACTTCGATCATATGAGGTCATATACCACAGGGTCCAGGTAAAGTCCTGTGCTATTTTGTTTGTAAGCTAATGAATCAGTAATTTCTTAAAATTTCTTGAAGGGCTGACAGGTGAAATCCATGTCACTCCATTTCTATAACAGCCAGAACAAGCCAGTTGTCGCACGCAAAAAATAGTCCCTATTACAATTATAAAATATGCTTATTCTCCAATATTTAATTTACATTGAATCAAATTAAACTAATATATCAGACCGTCTGTGGTAAAACAACACCAAAAGATTATTCAGTGACTATGCATATTGCGTAGTATCCGGTAACGTCATTGAGATCGAACTTCCTGTTTTTCTAGAACGCAACAATGGCGTCTTGCTCTGAGGTGGGTAGCTTAAGCTGTTTTCAAGTAAAATAATGAAATTATTGAATTTATTCTGTGTCTGCGGAAGTATATACTCCATAATTACTATATATATGGCATAAATGTATCAAAGCCGAAGGGAAAATGTATCTGTTCGTATCATGATTGTCTACCATCCAAATTGAAGCTAAGCTAATGTGTGCTAAGTTAATGCTAGCTAACGTAACGTTACCTGGCCTCTTCTAGTCGTTACTAAAGTTGTTACCGTTTTTGTGTAGTTATAATCTGTATCCCTGTGCTCATAGGTATTGTGTTCTTCATCGAATAGGTGAACGTGAACGTTAGTCCAGCGTATTCGTGGTGTAATGGCCTTGGAATGTAACGTTATCTTTAGACGGCTAAAGTTTAACCATCGTCCTACAGGAGTCTTCTTCATTAGCTGAGGAGGAACAGTCTGAAAATCTTGCATCAGAGAAGAGAGAGGCGAGACTCCGAAAATTTCGGGAATTGCATTTCAAAAGGGTGAGTTGTCTGCTTCAATCACGGTGCATGCATATGCAGTGTCAAGTTGACACATCTGCCACGTATTAGGCCTGTGCTGTCTATCCTGCTATATAGTAGATTCCCAGTAATAATTGCCTGCTGGCTTGATGTTTTGTTAATTTCAGCTAACATGAATAAAGGCACTGTTGCAAATATAGTGCCCATCTGGTAAATATTTGTGATTATCATACAGCCTAAAAGAGAAGCACTGCTAATCTGGTTGGTCTGTGTACCTGCTGCCACTGACCTATACACACACACATACACATATATAGATTCACATATATAGATATATATATGTCTCCCATATATATATATATATGTATCCTGTATATATATTTATATATCTGCTGCACACTTTATTACATAAAAAACTACATTATTTGCCAGAGCCAGCTTCTACGTGTCCTCTGTTTGCTGGGTATAACCAAGAAGTTTGGGTGCAAACAATTAGACTTCAGTCTTCTATTCTAGTTGGCTCTGGCAAATGATGTAATCTTGAATCTAAACCCTTGAGTATGCAGCAGTAAGATGTGCATGTAGGTGTTATTTATCTGCAAGGGTTTTCTGCTTGTTGCACCTCCGCCAGTGCCCTCGAGCTCCACTGACTAACACCCAAGATACGGTATTATTCATCCTGTATGTCTACCTGTATGGTAGTCAGGTGCAAATGACCTCAAGTGCTGTTGGGCAGTGCAGAGAATGGGCATGTCACTGGAGTTGTCAATTTGGCACCTGTCATTACAGATGTTTTATTGAGTTGGCCCCATGACACCTCAACAGTGCATTCCAGCGACAGTGCTGGTACTAGATTTCATTGCATTACACTACTACGAGGCTACCTGACTAAAGTAACCAATGCATCCAGCCTATACTTGTGCACTAACATCCAAGTCACCCTGGACTTGACTTTGCCTTTCCACAGCCATAGCCAGAAGCTTCCCTTTTCAGCCTCCTCTGCCAGCTGCCTTACTGCTTTCTTAAGCTTTGTTCCCCACTCCCAGGTCTCTCAGGAGGGGTACTGTTGGGTTACTAACAAAGCCCCTCACCTCAGATCTGAATGTTCCAACCAGCCTCCAGAGTCCAGTACCTAGATCTCCTTCTTTCATGGGCGGTTTTGATTCCCTCCTCGCCCGGGCATAGTTGGCTCGATGAGAACATCAGGTCACTGTAGTGCTTCTCTTTTAGGCTATTTAACAATTAAACAATTGAGCAGATGGTTGCAAATATTTACTGGATGGACACAAGAGGGTTTATCGTTTGTAGCCACATCCTTCAGGTGACTTTAAGGACACGTGTATACTGTATAGAAGCTAGAATTGACAAAGAAGTGTAAGGCAATTTTTCCCAGGAATCTACAGGAGTATGTTTGGATTCTATGTAGTAAAGATTTCCATGTAGAGTGATCTGTCATCTTGTCTTTTCTTTTCCATTGCAGAATGAAGCGCGCAAGCTCAATCACCAAGAGGTTGTGGAGGAGGACAAGAGATTGAAGCTGCCAACCAACTGGGAGGCAAAGAAAGCCCGGTTAGAGTGGGAGCTTGCTGAGGATGAGAAGAAAAAGGTTTGTTAAGGCTAGCGACTCACTGCTTGTATTTTTAGTATGATAGCAACTATTGAATAAGCAATAGTGTCTTATCTCAAGAAAAAATGCCAACAACAGAAGCCCTTTGTAAATTGTTATGTGGAAGTGTTTTTAATAAGAACCTGGTTACTTGTCATTGCAATGACTCTTTTAATAGAAATCTGATTTTTATCTAACCACATTGCTGTGGATCAACACTTGGCTCGAAATGCCTTGGATCTCCTGTGGCTGTTTTTATTTTACTCTGAGACAGCATCACTCTTCCTTGCTTCTAACTGTATCGCTGATATGCCCATTTTGTCAGTATTGCATGCAAACTCTGCAGAATTCAGCTCAAAATCTAAGCCTTACCACTTCTAAATCAGGCCCGGAATAGACGATCCTGAGTGAAATTAGTCTTTTTCTCCATCTGCATGTCTCCTAATACATCCTGACATGACAAGATGATAGAAAGCGTTAAGTGTGACAGGGATCGTGTTTGTGGATTTCATGTCACTCATGCAGTCACGTGAGTGTTGCATTTTGACAAGGTGTGGGACTTTGTCACAATGCTTGGGCCATGATGGGTTAATATTGTGATTCTTATTTGCCTGCGATGCCTTAACTATTGCGATTCAATGCCTGTTATAGGCTATATTATGATTTATTGCTGTTTTTCTTTCAGTTGACTACAGTAAAAAGCTGACACAATATCCCCTAGGGGAATAAAATGTCAAAATCAAGTTAAAGCCATCAAGTTGACTACCCCCCTGCCGCTTTTGCAAAAACATCATGATATGGTCATCATATCATTAAGTCTTAAAATGTCACATATCTGAACAATATAGTGGGGAAAGTACCACAATACTGTCCCACATCAATTTTCTTCCCCTAATTTAGACCAGAGTTGTTTTCATTAATGGTGGATTTGTGTCTTCCAGGAATGCGCCGCCAGAGGGGAGGATTACGACAGAGTGAAACTGCTGGAGATCAGTGCAGAGGATGCAGAGCGGTGGGAGAGGAAGAAGAAGAAGAGGAACCCTGACCCAGGGTTCTCCGGTTAGTACAAAGGATGACTTGATTTATTGTTTTGCACATTTATATACCTGCCAACGTTAGACTGTGAAAAAGAGGGAGGATTACTGGGGCTGCAAACTTGAAATACAATCACTTTTAATCATTCTTTTTAGCTCACAATAAACTTCATAAGACATAGCTAAATATGCCGTAATAAAATATTCACCATGACTTGTAGCAAATAATCCTACTTACACTAAATCCAATTTACATCACAACTGTGACTCAACTGCTAATATTATGCTAGATACATTGTTTCTTATGAGAGAGTGAGAGAGAGAATAAAATGAATGGTGTATGCCATCGTGGCTTTTAGTCTTAAAGGGGGAAATATTTCACACTAGATGGAGAGAAATTTGCATGAATATTTCTTTCTTTTTGTCCACGTCCATTCTCAACGTGTCGGAGTGGAGGCTGACTGGCTACACAGTTACTAAGGAGTTTTACATTCACTCTCGATTGCCACATTTTACAGAAATATTTAAGCGTCGTGTATGAAGGAGATCAGATGATCTCTCAATCTAATCTGGCAACATACTGTATATCCCCCATAGATATAATTCACATCACTATGGTATACTTAAAAACTTTTTTGTGGGGAAAAAGAGGAGATTAACAGGAGAAATTATCAAAAGGGAGCACGGCGGGAGCAAGAGTTATGGCAGGTATGCGGTACATATGCTGAAAGTGTGATTTGTAAGGAAAATGGGGGGAGCACCTTTTTATTGAGTTAAAACACATAGGTCTCATCTAAACTGACATATGATCATTGACATGATGCTACATATACGATGTTTACTTTCTAATGGGGAGAAAAGAGCAGAATGTTGAGGGAGAGACAAATGACAAGTTGACACTTGTCACCAATACACTCACAAACCAGCAGGAAATAGTATTTGTTTTTAAGCTGTTCAAACTACAGGACCACAAAAGGACCTGGGAGTATTTCATAAAGCAGGATTACGCAGTTAACATTCCAAAAATATCATTAACTGGCCTTCTGATATTTTGTTCGTAATTACCAATCACCATTTTTTATGACTGAGTCACATTCCTAAACCTGTAATTCAATTTTACTTTTACAGATTCAAATAAAAGAACATCAAAATATAGGCCTTTTAAAAATCTTTTTCAAATGTATCTGATTGACTTGCTAATACTGAAATACCCCCCAGGTATTGGCAACTTCCTTGATTGCTGTCATTTGGTCCTCCTGGCTGATCCCACAGCACCAAATGTTTCAGAACTGACATGGGGATGTAGTATTGAGGTCAAATCAGAAGCTAACCATCTTTATCCACTTGATCCATTTTATGAATTTTACCCAAAACGTATTGAGGACTGTGGGGTTTTTCTGTTGACTCCATTGACCATTTAAAGCATCTTTGTGTCATTCTTCATTATTAGACACGAGTTGCCACTCTGTTTACTTGTATTTCAAATGCTTCTTTGTTAGCATATACAGAAAGGAAAAGCAAGGTGTGTGGGCAAACGGCTATTAGATCAGAGCTACTCTATGGTATTTTGGACATGGGGAGCATCCCTGTTGTGCCTTAGAACCTCAGCCCATTCATTTAGCAAATATTCACCTAATAAAATTTACTCTTGAGTGGTACAAAGTGATTGTATTATGCCAAGCTATAGCAGCTGATTGGTTAACAAGGTTCCTGATTCTAGAGCGCCAGCCATTGATGCAGAAGACTGAATGGCTGCTACTGGAGATGGTACCGTCACTCTCCTACATAGCAGCCATGCATAGAATGAGACCGGTTGCGTGTAAAGACCCCTCGGGATATTAATCATTTTCAACCGCCTCCAATTTAATCTGCAGAAAAGGGATTGCAGCGTCTGCCAAATATGGCTGCCATCTGTTGCATCAAAACCCCCTCTCTGAATTAAAACCTCTGGGGAGAAAATGATCACCAGAGGGGCTTGAAAGGAGGCGGCCTCCTCATCCCTCCTCATCCCTCCCTAACCAGACGCAGGTTGTGTCACAGAGCCTTGTGTCTGCTTGTCGTTTGTTCCGGTAATTATAACCCCCTTTCTCTCTCTCTTTCTCTTTCTCTCTTTCTCTCCTCTTGTTGTGCTGCCATCGGCCCGCAGGTTACGCCGAGGCCCAGCTGCGACAGTACCAGAGGCTCACCAAGCAGATCAGACCAGACATGGAGAGCTACGAGAGGCAGAGAGAGGCGTGGTGAGGAGGGCTGATCATCCTATTTACTCCATGACTTTACTGTCTCTGATACCTTCTCTAGCACGGCAGTGAAGGAAACGAGCAGAAATAATGTCCCCAAACAGAAGACCTGGCGTGCTCAACTGACATGTCTTCAGAGTATAACGGGTGCCGACCCAAAAATCGCAAAAGTTGCAAACGATGTCATCAGCACTCGCAAATAAGTCTAATACTTTTAATGATGCACAGCAGCAGGACAAACGGACGTGTTTCAGTCCTAGGCTTTCCTCAGCGTTTCTTCATTTGCTATATTCTGAAATGATGTCCCCCAGGGCCTTCAGACATACGTATATCCCTCTGAATTCCTATTGGGAGAGGTCCATAAAACTGCTATTGGCAATAGGACTGTGAAATCATTCATTACGGAAGATGAACTGGAAGCGTTGGTTGGTCAGTTCCCACCGTCACATGTGCACAAAGCATTCACTATGTGCGATGAGCAGAGTGCGTCTCATCCCCTTGCCCCTGGGTCGGTTTGGACATAGTTGCGAACTCCTCAAGTCATTTCATGTTTTTACAGCATTGGTGTGAGGCAATGTGCTCTCAGAGGGCAAAGATTGTCATAGTTATGGTGGGTTTGCTCAAATCATCCAAAGAGGAGCTCAGTGCCCTCGGGTCTCCCCCTCTTAATGACTGCCACATGCACAGCTGTGAAGGAAGAGCCCCGCAGCGCGGCCGCATGACCGCCTTTCATCGGGATGAGCACCGTCATGACAACTGGATCCTTCAGACGAGGAAACGCTCCAGTCCGTTGAAAGCTCCCCGATGACTTGACGTTTTAAAAAAATCGAAAGCTGGTACGTCAAGCGCGATTTATATTCGCAGTTATAAAGGCGGTTGACGCCGTGCGCTTTCAGGTGAGACGTGGCATTCGAACACGGTACAACCCCATGCGCCGTTTACCGTTAAAATTCTTTCTAAACGGACCTGCGTGGTTCTTGATCTGTAGCCGTCAGTTGTGGCACAGGTGCGCCAGCACTTTCCACACGTGCATTTACGTACACGAATGAGTCGACTGTCCAATCCCACAGAAGGCAGAGATTCGAGAGGCACTCCCTCTGAGGGCCTGGTGGAGTATATTAAGGATTTCATCATCACCATCAGGTCGAGCTAGCTCGGCATTAAGGATTAAGGATTTGAAAGTGACGATTAGCAGCAGTTGTGTATTTCTAATTTATTTTCTTGTGCTCTACAGTGGTGAGGACTTCCACCCCACCTCCAACAGCCTCATCCACGGCACCCACGTCCCCACCAAGGAGGGCGTCGACCGCATGGTGGAGGATGTAGAGAAACAGTAAGTAAACCACAAAACCTACAGCAAGAGAGAGAGAGAAATCCTAACCTTTCAGTAAAATTGATCAGTCTTAAATTAGGTCAGTTAGTGGAGGGAGTGGGTTTGGGAGCCCTCTGCCAGTGAGTGAGAGGCAAAGACCTTTTGCCTGCTTGGATCGGGGGCTTATCTGATCCGACTGAATAAGCCCCAATGTGGAAAGCCCGATGGACTGACTGATAAGGTGCTGTTTACGGCCTGCCCGGGGTGGTTCAAGGAGAGCTTCTCTGCTCCCTTCTCGGTCACTCCTATTGAGACCTTGGCCTACTGAATGATCCCTCATTGCAGTTTCCAACCCCCAGTGGGTGGTTAGGCGAGCCTCTGAAAATCATAAAAGCCACATAAGATTTCACTCTAAAAGAAGGACACACTGTGGTCGAACAGTACAAAGTCAAATCGGCAGTGTTAATCCTGCCATCTGATCAGCTGGTAACTTGTATTACTACTACTACTACTACTTTTGCTTTTTTTGTTACTTAAAGGATAAGGCCAATGTAATTAAATTGTTCTCTTATTGTCAACATAGCCTACGTGAAGACCAAAACCTACAATGCATTTCTCCTCCTTAAAAGTATGGTCCATCTAGCCAACATCAGATTATAGCTCATATCCGTAAAACATAGAACTCCATTATTGTCCGAAAAACTGTTAAAACAAGACAAAGAGCCGTACTGTTTGCTTTGGTCAGTAGAATTCATGATTGTGATGAACACGGGCATTGTACTTGTTCCTGGAACAACATAATGAACTGATGGCGATTGTCAGGCAGACTGGAGTGTAAAGAGGGCAATGCGCATGCCTCAGGACAACGCTGTTCTGTTTACTACTGCACATCGATGGAGGAGAGAGATAGGTTTGACTATTGGGCAACGTGTCTACTTTTAACTTTTAAATGTGCAATGTTTGGGTCAGACTCTGATCATTACGATGAGTTTGAAGACATACGTGACAACACTGAAGCTAAAAGGGTCTGATTTGGAGTATTCATACGAGGAAATACAGCAATGAAGAGCTAAGGGTTAAAGACGGGCAAGAATTGAATTATGAAATCAACAGCACTGCTCTGTGTCTTGTTTTTAAATTTCTTTCAACAACAATGGAGTTCTATGACGTCCGGATATGAGCTACATTCTGGTGTTGGCTAGATGGACCATAAAAATGCATTGGAGGTCTTGGTCTTTTCGTTGGATATGCTTACAATCAGAAGGACACAGTGTCATAGATTCAAAGTGCGTTACACAGAGCGCATTTTCTGTGAGCCGCCACTAGGGGCAGAGTGGCTAACCGTGAGTTGGTCACATCGCCGGTCATTATGCTTAAAAGTAAAATTACACCAGCCTTATCCTTGTCTTGGCTACAAACGACTATGGCTGAGCGATATGGCCCAAAAAATCTGATCACAATACAGTTTTTGATATTAGTCAATGACGATAATAGCTGATATGTATTAAATATTGCTGTTGTGCTTCATTTTGGTTTAAATTAAAAGGATAAGGTCACCGCGAATCTTAAATGATAATGTATTGTGATAATTTTGTCCACAATATTATATTGATATGTGATGACGAGTATCGCAATATTTTTCACTGTGCTTTTTATACATTCTGTAGTACAATATCAACCTTGTCAGATAAAGATACATTTAACATCTGTTTACTTTGGTTATTTTATACATTTGTTGCAAATCTGTATTTCCTGTTTACTAAAATCCTTAGTGAACGAATAGTCATAGACTTTGTCAACTAATCAATTAGTTGATTTCATTGACAAATCTTTTCCCCACATACAATAATGCAGAAGGACCTCCTTAAAATCTAGTGTTTACCAGAGAAGTGCTCGTAATTTTTCAGGGAATAACTCATTCAGCGTGGAAAAAAACATAAAAAATAACGACTAAATGACCAACAAAGTCTTGGTCGACGAAGACCAAATCTGCTCATTAATCAATGAATCGACTATAAGAGGACAGCCCTATTCCTAATACAAATTCTTGCACGAAAAGTGCAAGAACTCCAACTATACTAAGGTGTTTTCTATATACCATGAAATGGACTTCTGGTTTGAAGACGCATCTGATTATACTGTGAGCTTCCTGTTTTGGAAAAGGACATGTATCATAGTTTTTGAAGATGAAAACATTTGCCCCTCTGGATTATATTCCAAGCCTGGTGAGAGGATGCAGCACAGTGCTATGTTTCTCAATACTAAAGCACCCAGTGAAATTATGGCCTGTACTAGTTAACAACATGCCAGAGTCAGACAATGTTAAAATAGGCCCTGGGTTAAAAATAAATAAATACATTTAAAAAAGTGAACTCGTCCTTTTTAAGGTTAATACTGATAGTCTGGAAGCCCGTGGTAGTGATGGATTTGAACAAAATGGCTACCAAATAGCTCTACAATGGAAAAGGTGATCAAACACTGGTCATACAGTATTACTCCTAGCCAAAATGGGAAATGGAATTTCTGTCATTAAAAAGAATTCACAATTTCTAACACAGAATTCAACTAAACAAGTCATTCAGGCTTTGATATTGTCCAATCTTGATTATTGCCCAGCAGTATGGTCTAATGCAGCAATGGAAAAGATAAGTAAACTTCAAATGGTACAAAACAGAGCAGCACGGATAGCACAAATAGAACAAATGTGGTCATGATGTATACATATCTAGGTTGATTATTTGTTAAAGACAGATTGCTTTATTCACTACTTGTGTTCATTAGAAATGTTTTTGATTCAAAGACTCTGGTTTTGCATGAGCAGATATCTCTTGAATATAGACATGATTATGCTACCAGACATGCTATGGAAGGTAATTTCACATTGCCAAAACCAAGAGCTAACACTATTAAACGAACAGTCATGTATAGAACTATGCAGGAATGGAATTTACTCCCTAGACACATCACACAAGAAACCAGTAAATTTAGATTCAAAAGCTTAGTAAAAAAGCATCTTTTGACCAGTTAAAATCAAAAAGATGTAGAAATGGGTTAGCTAAGTAAAATTATTGGATGTTGATTATGGTAAAATGCAAGTGTGAAATGGAAAATGGACTATGATTGAAAAGTATTGGAACATTGGAATGAAATGGACTAATTACATATCATGAGTATACTGTAACTGTCAGGAGCCATCTTGTCTGTGTGAGTGTG
Organism: Parasudis fraserbrunneri; assembly: GCA_900302295.1. Lineage (NCBI taxonomy): Eukaryota > Metazoa > Chordata > Actinopteri > Aulopiformes > Chlorophthalmidae > Parasudis > Parasudis fraserbrunneri. Next base: position 26,065 of record OMKL01154363.1, on the reverse strand, counting down.
CTAGTCTTTGTCCTGTCATATTGTAATGTTATGTGTTGTCCAGTCATATCATAATGTTATGTGTTGTTGTGTTCTGTTATATTGTAATTTTATGTGTTATATGAAAATGTAATGGTTGCATGGTCACTGTGTAAAGTTGTGTTGAGGACCCCAGGAACAATAGCTGTAGCAATGGTGCAGCTAATAGGATCCTAATAAACTAAACTAAAACTCCTATCACCTCAAGAATGACATGGAACCCACATGTCAAAAATGCCACAAAGCTTCGTAATTATTGGTTTTAGGCAGAGGTTAACTGGCACAACTTGATTATTTACATGAACAAATATGCTCAGTATTTTATCATCATTGTGGCAAACCTTTTTCACCATAATTGTTGAACCATAATTGATATTATTTTATTGCCAGACCCTACAATAGACCCTCTCACCTTTTGATTTCTATAGTCTCTCTCTCTCTGAGCTGTTCTGTATTTAAGATAGTCTAAGGCTTGTGTTAAGGATGCGACTGTGGGAGATTAGACAAGGCTTCGGCTGCCAGGGTATGACGCACAACACTGCTTTGAAGACACACTGAATAAAGACTGGGAGATCACAAATTGACTGTATTTGTGTGTGTGTGTGAGGGAACAGAAGGTTAGGTTTTTCCATCGTCGCTCTTTGACCAATTAAAATGCACTCCACAAGATTATTGCCTGTAGTGCTTGTCAAGTATTATGATTGTTTGGATGATATGTTCCATGCGTGTGCCACAGATAGTCTGCATATTGATTTATGCAATTTTCTTTAAGCTGCTCCTCTTTGCCGTTGTCAGGATTGAGAAGAGGGCCAAGTACAGCCGACGCAGGGCCTACAACGATGATGCAGACATTGACTACATCAATGAGAGGAACGCCAAGTTCAACAAGAAGGCAGAGCGCTTCTATGGCAAATACACAGCAGAGATCAAACAGAACCTGGAGAGAGGCACAGCTGTCTAGTAACTGGCTTGCCCATCAGAACCAACCAATATATCTGTTTTGGCTCCTTTTAGAGAACATAGGTGGCTGTATACAGCACAATGTTAAAATTTCATGTACTGTGTATTGTGAGACAGAATTGTCTCAACAAATGTTTATATTTAGAATATGGTTTTCTGTTTTCACTTTGGTATTTGGATGAATGCAAACTGTTGACTTTTTGTGTTTTAAATGATAATTTCAATTTGTTCTTTCCTGTCAAAGCCTATATACATGATGAGCAGTCAACTCAACACCCTTGATATTAGTAGCCAAGATTTTTTTTTTTTGTAAATAAAACCACTATATGTGATTTGGTTATCTTGCAAACGTGTTGGTTTTTGCTGTGGGATGGCTGCGTGCGGTCCCTGGATGGGGGGCACACGGTGAGCGTGAGAATGAAACGCACACCACCATCAGCCCTGAGGGCATGTGGTATGTTGAGCAGAAAATACCAGCCCAAGAATGTGTTAGTGTAGGTGCACGCGGAGATAAGCAACAACAATTAAGCAATTCAATTTAATCGTTATCGCCCACATCTGTCTTAAGCCAACTCGCCCGGAGCTGTGACATGAGCAGCAGAGGCTTGTGACCTGAGAAGAGATCAAAGACGAGTCAACAGATTCCCATGCTGCAGTCTTCCTCTGTGCCGCTTTCCTATGGGCGTCCCAACTACAGTGTCGCTGCACCCTCTACAGGAGGGGTTGGGAGTAGATGGGTTCCTCGTTTGCACAACGTGGGGGGTTCCACTAACACATTGAATGGAACCGGGGGTCTGAGCCTTAATTTGAATCAGACTTGTGTTATGTTTCATCTAGATTAATGAATGTGTTCTGAATAACCTTCATGGGATATGGT
>OMKL01154363.1:3887-24190 GCA_900302295.1 Parasudis fraserbrunneri | reverse complement strand
AAAGGCTAGTGTGCGGGGAAGCAATGACACAAGTTGTTTATGTTCTCCTGATCTGGGGGAGGGTGGGAAGACGGATTTAAATAATGTCTTTGATATCTGACTCTACTCTGTAGAGCTACAGTAAACGAGAGGACTTAATTTTCAGGTTTGTGTTTGTGTTGTTTTTGTTTTGTTTTTTTGTTTTATCTTATTAGCCCAAGGACTTTGCAGGAAATGATGTGACGAGAGCTACCAGTACCTGCATATTCTTCTCATCTTTCAATAGGTTGTCATTTGTGCTTCTCTGAAGACCAAACACATTTATTCAACATGTTTGTCATTCTAATAAGATATGTGGAGTCTCTGCTTTACCTTCCTGCCAACTATGAGCATGGGTGAAATGTAATTATGGGAGGTAGGTACTAGTTTTTCCTCAAATGCTGCTTTATGTACTTGAGTATTTCCATTTCAGATAACTATTTTTCGCTTGATTACAATTATCAGGAAATATTACACTTTTTACCCCTTTTACCCTGCAGTTACTTTTAAGAATCTTTTTGGCATAAATTAATGAAGTTCCAGCTGGCCAATTTGTAAGAGGAAGCAATCAGTCATAATTGGACCACCAACCTCTTTAACATAACCTTAAACGGTCAGCACAAAGAGGATTGAATGCTACCAAGCATTGAAATACAGTAACATTGTATATGTACAATCTAAAATGGAGAACCTCTATGAAGGTACAGTACTATTAGGGTATTTTTACTAAATAAATAATAGTTTTTTGCACCACAGACAGTGGCACCTGTAGTGTCCAGCACAGTGTTTATTATGTAGCCTACTCTTTCCCTTGTCCCCTTCAAAAGCAAGAAATAAGAGTTTCCTGACTAAACACAATAAGAGCACAATGTGATAGGTTAGCCAAACAGCTGTGGCTAGAGCTCTTTCCCCATTAGATTTGATTGAATAAGAATGTGTCAATTGGCAACTACTCCCACTGAGATAGTTAAATTGTCAGGAACAGGCACATTTTAATGGAAATCTAACTCATGTGATGAACCCAAATAGATGCCTGGTATCTATGGCATAGGAGAGAATTAAACATCAAATAAAGTTTGCCTCTGAGGGGTGACTTGTTGCATTTTTCTCAAGTCAATCTGAAAAGGCGTTTTGTATCTCCCACACAATGGAATCATTGTGCGCTGCTGTAGACACTTTTCTCTCCCTAAAGATGTGTCAAGAAGACTTGGGTGTGATTTTCCAGAATGTTCTGTTGTAGAGGGTGCACACTACAGCTCCCTTGTGGACAAATAACACATGGCGAGAGGAATGCTGTCATCAGTGGTAACAGTGGTAAAATAAAAAAGTGGGTAACTCCAGTAAATGATCACAATAACACCAATAATCAACAATATACAGATTATTTTTTATCTTGTTTTATTTCCTCAAATATCTTGTTTTCATGTAACTTGCATCAGTCTGATACAACTTACTATAATCTATCAATCTCAATCATAAAGATATCAAAAAAACAAAAAAAAGGTCTGTAAACTCCAACCCTCCACTACATCCCTGGCTGTTATGTAGAGGCATGAGGTGTAAGGGACTACATTAGTCCTACCCCAAAAGCCTGTTGCTCACGCATTAATGAATGTTTATGAAAGCAATTTTAAAAGAAAGCCATAATGAACCCCATTTGTCGTGTGTGTGTGTGTGTGTGTGTGTGCATGTTGTCCTCAACTGAGCACATTTAACTGTCTCAGTTAACGTTCTCTTTAATGTCTGACTGCATTTACATTGTTTATGTCCCTTGCCTGTTTGTGGACCTAATTAAATTATTCAAATGTGTGTCACAGCAGTTGAGGATGTGTAATAATAAACAAGCCATATGTCTATATTCATAAACAAGTCATATATTTGTATTAATAAACAAGCCATATATCTATATTAATAAATACATCATATCTATATTAATAAACATATATCTATATTAATAAACAAGTCATATCTATATTAATAAACAAGCATCTATATTAATAAACAAGTAATATATATATATATTAATAAACAAGTCATATACTATATTAATAAACAAGTCATATCTATATTAATAAACAAGGCATATCTATATTAATAAACAAGTCATATCTATATTAATAAACAAATCATATCTATATTAATAAACAATTCATATATATATATATGACTAAACAAGTCATATCTATACTAATAAACAAGTCATATATCTATATTAATAAACAAGTCATATCGATGAATAAACAAGTCATATCTATATTAATAAACAAGTCATATCTATATGAATAAACAAGCCATATCTATATTAATAAACAAGTCATATCCATATTAATAAACAAGTCATATATTAATTCTATAATAGCTGTATACAGTAAGAATGGTGTCTGCTAATAATGATTTATTAGAATTTGAGGTTGATTAACATTTTAGAGACATAAAGTCTGGCACTCAATGAGTGTATTCAAAGCAGTGTGATTTGATACCTTATTGTGACTTGCATTTAATATCAGACTTAAACATCTTGGGATGATTCTAGTTTATTACTCACCCCAATAGATAAATGTTGCAAAGTTGCAGATTAGGAGAATGAATGACTTGTATTTCAAACATGCCAAGATATTGTCAAATAGGCACAAAAGTTGTACACAACAACAGAAGCACAGCACCTGACTACTGGCAACCATAATGGCCTCTTATTAGGTTCTATCAGGTGACGCAGGAAGGAACATGTTCAAAGAGACACAGTCTTGTGTTAGCAGACATTTGGCACTTGCCTGAGTTTACTCCCTTAACAAAGGCAGTTTGTAGTGCACCTGCCAAGGTCCCACCCTCATAAAAGGAATTGTATGAGTGTGGCTGTGCCCTCTGGATGATGTATGGCATGTTTATTACAGTGTGAAATCTAATGCAAGGAGCTGAATAAATCACTCATTTAAAACCGCCAAACATGAGGAACCTTGTTGCACCACTGTTGACGGATTTAGGATGTCATGGCTTAACTTGTGAAGACACTTCTGTACTGGTGCATTACAGGTGTATCACACCTTGGTAAAAAACAACAATGTACAAAGTACGGCAACAGTTTTGCACTTTAGAGATCGACCTTTGGTGGAATGGAATTTTTCTGCAGCTTTGTTATTTCTTCCCCGTGTTCTCATGATAATCATGACCCTGGCCTGCACCTTCTGTAGTATTTTCAATCTAGTGTCATCTAATCCCATACACACTCAAATTTGGCCACCAGTAGGTTCTCATGAACACAATTGATGCAAATCCAATATACTTGATTAAGAGCTTCTTCCAATCCATCTGTGGTGATGCAACCCTGACATGGTGTGGTCATTATGGGAAATGCACCCGACTGGTATTGTCAAATGTATTGACACCGCTTTCACTCTGGTATTATAATTACAACCATCAGAAAAGACATCACACTGAAGACTGTTAAGAAATAATCAGCACTTTAATCAATCAAAATGTCAAATTAAAGCCACCAGTCCTCTATGTTGGGTAGGTAGAACAGTTAGAATAAAATAAAATCAGCCGTGTTTAAAGGCCAAATCTGTAATCCAAATGTAAAATGGGTAGCCCCAATGTACCAAAAAATATAAAATACTGAGGACATCTTTCCATCTCTAGTTAATTGGCTGAGCCTTGATTCAAGGACTAACACAAGACAAAATACATTTGGGTTTGTAATTGTATTTTGTTTAAGGGTTGTCCACATTAATAATGTTTGAAATGTTTTGTACAAATATCTATAATCTGATTTGCAATCAAATCAGACGTAATATCAAAAAGCTTATTTATCTACAACTCAGACTCTACAAGAATATACCCCAATGGTAAAAAGGTGGTTGCTACTTTTACCACCCATAATCAGTGGAATCATAGGATAATGCTAGTGAATGGTCATTCAACAAGGTACAAAAAGGGACAAAAACAGTATTAAAGAAATAATCTTTATTGAATCACAGGATGACACGAAACACATGGAAAAAGAAAATCCCACCTGAAATCTTCCAATTCTTCTTCCCATTTAACTCCCTTTATACGTCTGAAAGAAAACATCTACCATGAAATCAGATACACCAAACCCCTTGATATGTACAAGCTATTTACAGTATTTACAGTGTCCATGTACTCTACCACGCTAGTGTGATGTGGTGAGCCTGTGTTTGCGGGACTGGGAGGTTTGGCCTGTTCTTCTGACTGGAACCCAGTGACCATAGGGCTTCCTGCTTTCAATGCTGTCCACCCTGGGGGTTACCTTAGCACAAGATGGAGCTGCCACTGTTGGCTTGGCCACAGAGTTCTAGGAGAAGATGAGGAGGAAAAAAAACATCAGAATAAAGTATTCATGTTAGAAATGTAACCACTGTTATTTTTTTTATTTTTTTTTTGAAACACTATTGTCTTGCTCTGTGGTACTTACATGGATGCTGAAAGAGATGATCTTCCTTTTTGGGGACATCTTTGGGCTGGGGGCGTCCTCCTCACGGTCCAACTCGCTGTTCTGTTTCAAAGAAACATAACAGAGAGACTTAGTTAGAGATGTGCAGACAACTGAAGACAGGCAGAGCTTTAGCAGTTTGTGGAGCTTATAGACTATATAATCCAGGATCCACAACTAATGGCCTATTCATTATACAATGATCTGTTGTATAAATACATCATTTCCTGAAAATGTTAGCTTCAACAAACTGCAGCTCTCATGCATATATTCCTCACTGTTAAAAAAAACACCAAAAACTAGGCCCTGTATGAATGCTACAAGAGTAGATCTTGGAGCAAAGAAAATAAAAACAAAACAACTGACAACCAAAATAGTAAAGTAAAAAAAGATCTCTTCTCTGTCTAGAGTGGCAGGATAATGGTGACGCAGTTTTCCCAACCCCATTCAGCACACGTCTTGTGTACCAACTTATCTTTGGCATACGGAGAGAGGGGAGTTCTTCGTCTGTTTTTAGTTCTCTTGTCAGGAATACAGTCACTATAATGCAGTCCACACGCCTGCGCTCCTTCAGCGAGTGGGAAGATTCTGCTAAATAACAACGACCCATTTCAACTGCAAGCATACATACATTTCTGATGCGTCAAGTTTCTAATATGTCAAGTTATGTGCAGTGTGGCAACAATAGGACAGAATATATTTGAATTGTAAAAACGAGTATCACCTATATTGCTATGTGAAGAATTAGCATTTACAAGGAATGAGTACACTATGGTTTGAATGCAAATAATTCAATGAGGTATCTTAAAACTTGTGTAGTCTAGTTTGAAAAACAATCTTCTAATGTTTAAATCTAGGCATTGTGAACATGACAAGATCAGTTAACCTTTCACACAAACACAATGGCATCACCCAAGTCACATGACTGCCCTCTTATTTTCTCCTAATCCAAGGGGCCGGTGAGTGAAGGAGACCACTGTCATGTGATCTATGAAGACAGGAATAAATACAGACAGAGCATGTGTGCTCCCTTAGGGGTCTAAGGGTTAACACAAGACAGGCAATTCAACAGAAAACACAGCTAGGCCTTATAAGAGAGCTACATCAGCAGACAGTTACAGACAGCAAGGGTGTGTGCATGACCTAGATTGTGTAGTTGCAGCTTCTGAATTAACCTGACAGCCAGTAGTTACTTCTATGTGGACATGGCAACACTGTGGTTACTGTTGCCCAAGACCTAATGGGTCATTTCACTGTCAATTACAAAGGTGTTAATCTGTTGATAAATTAAATGCTTGCTAGTCTACACCTTCCACCTCTACTGATGTATAACTAGAGTGAGTAATGATATACTCTCCCTAAACTTCTGTCAATATTCTGCTTTGCTTTTAACTGAGATGTAATCTGAGTGTGAGAAGAAAACATTTACTTACTTCCAGTCCTAAAAATAAATTAGTCAATGATTAAGACACCCTGGCACATTGCCCTGACTTTTCTGTGTGATGAGTTCAATGTACTTTTGACATGTTTGATCTCTACGGACACCCACCTGTGAGGGAGTCTTTTCAGGGGCAGACACTGGTCTCACCCATTCCTCTGGTTCAGGTGTGGCCGGCTGGGAATCCACTGGCCGTTCCTCCAGGATGGGCTTCACACTCTCTGGGAGTTCCAGATGATCCACTCCAAAGATCTTGGTGGCATTGTTTTTTGCCGTCCTGAGCAGTTCCCTCTTTTCTGGAGAAAAAACATAAACAGGGTTTAATTCGAGTCAAGTCCATTAGTATAGTCCATTATCACATAATAATAAGATAGGGGCCATGCATACCAAAAATGTACACACAAATGGTACTGTAAGATGCTGTTTGTTGTATACATTAACTTTAGTTAATATGTTGCTGTTCTTCCTAAAAATCCAATGTTTCACTATCTGTACTGTGATTTAACTGTAATTATAGTAGATTCAGTTTAATTCACAGTGAAATTGGCAACAGCATGGATAATGATCAAAATAATTTGTTTTCTACAAAGCCTTACCATTCAAGGTCAAGCTGACAGCAGAGCATCCAGAGGATCTGGATCGGGAGCGGCTTCTGGAGGTCTTGAAGGTTCTGGAGGGGGATGGGGAGAACCTGCACCTGTACCGGCCCACAAACCTCCTGTAGCTTCCTCTCTGGCTACTGGACCTGGAGCGGGACCTGTAGCCCCTGTGACGTGAAGACCTGTCTGGTGAGGGAGAGGGACTGTAGGAGCGCGAGTAGGCCCTGTAGCGGCGCGGCGGGGAGCGGCGGTGTCCGTGCCCGTATCTGCGATGGCTGCTGCAGCGACAGCGAGAAGAGGGCCTGTGGCAGCGAGGGTGAGAGCGGGATCTGGGTCTGGAACGAGAACGAGAGCTGCTGCTGGACGAGGAAGAGGACGAGGAAGAGCTGGAGGAAGACCTGTGGCGGCCCCTATACGTATCACGTGCACGAGGTCTGCGGCTGGTACCGGGAGAGTGGCTGCTTGTGGAGTGAGAGCGGGGAGTGGGAGATGCAGAGCTGGATGGAGTGTCCTGGTCAAAGATCACACTGATCCCTTCACTCAGGCGGGCCTGAGCCATTTCAGAGAGTGGATATTTACCTTCAGTCATCATCTTGATTATCTGAAAAATACAAATGTATTATTATCTTACAGTAAAGTTAAAATTGGAAATTTACAAGACCAACTTCATGCAACCATTATCAGCGAGAATGATGTAAACAATTACCAATCTCGGATTGAATCCGCCACATTAACCTATTGTTGTCCAACACTGTCACAATAGCATTATTGTACATGCATGTAAATGGTAATAAGTGTACGTGTACTTGTACGGTAAGCCGTAGCGGTATCTGCATAACAAAGAATTACTAAATGCTGCCTCCCCGGTCAGCAGAGAGGCGTTGCGTAACTGCAACTGCTGGCTGGCTGACTCATTCTGGAAATTTCCAGTCCAGACTGAAAGCAGTGCGTTAGCTAGCAGCAGTTAGCTGGACATGGTAGCAAGTATTTGTTAGCTAACATTAGCCTGCGGTATGCCAGTTAGACCGCTGGAAGTCACTGCCCTAACACACATAATGTAGGAATACAGATATTCCTTAACGGTATACAAATCCGGCAAAACGCAATAGTTACTTGTTAACGTTAGCGATACCAAATCGCATTAACGTTTACGCTACTTACCAAATCGAATGTGCCCGGAATTCTTTGTTCGGCAGAACTCGGTATCTACACAAAAATATTCAGAATAATCTTCAAATAATTAATAGAATACAATTAAAGAGAGAAAATACAAAAAGGAGTCTAATGTCGCAGGTATTTAACAAAAAATTCAAATTTTCCTTGTGTGGGTTTCGGTTACGTGCTACACCATCTGTGTCCGTCGGCGAGAATGAAGACGACCGTTGATGTGTCGTCACTGTGGAAAATTCCAGGCGACTCTTCCCATTCAGCTCATTCAAGAGGGTCCACCTTCCACATGATTTGCGCATGCTTCTTTGTGACTCTAGTAGAGTAGACCAGACATTTTACGTAACGTAACCATATATGATTATTCAAACCCATGCCATATAATCTAACATATGTGAAAATGTACTCTCTCATGGCCAAAAATGTGAAAGGAGTTTGTCCTCATGTCCAGAATGACTGTCTGGGGATAAATTAGGGTGCACAATTGATTATGCTAAAATAAAACGTTTGTATGTAAAAGATCAGACAAGCATTCATGCAAGACATTAGTCATTCACTGTCTGTGGAGCAGCTATACCAAACACTGGCTATAATTAACCTCTTTGATCAAAAGATGAGTTGTTCTGTTTTGTCTTTATTGACTATTATTGGGTTTTCCCTTTAGTCTACCATTCTCGCGAGATCTTGTATAACATCTCCGTTTAATGTGCTGTTTCCTTCCTCTGTTGTCCATATCGGCAAAGTCAAGTATACCGGGAGTCGTACTCATCAGTAGCCTGCACTGAGGGTTTTGATTGCGAAAAACTTAGAACTAACGTTACCATATCTAATTACAATGGATATTGCGGAGGTTTTGCCTTCCAGCTTTGGATATGTGATCCTTACTTACCTTTACAGCTGGATTATGTTGAGCTATCTTGGAATTCAGGTTGGGGCTGCTAGAAAGAAGTATGATGTCAAGGTAAAGAAAAAAAAAAAGATAGCCATAGTTCACAAACAAACCATGCATAGAAGATTAAAAGAAGTAGCTTCATCAGACACAATTGCAAAGTAAATTTTGGAATAATAAAAAATATATTTACAAGCCTACTTGTTGTTCCTGTGGATTTAACCTGCCCTTTCATCTTCCTTTGCAGTACCCGACTATGTACAGTGACAAGGAGCAGGTGTTCAACTGTATCCAGAGGGCACACCAAAACACTCTAGAGGTGTACCCACAGTGGCTCGTTTTCCAGACTATTGCAGCTCTTGCCTATCCAGTATGTATTGTGTAATTTTCTGATAATCTGTTGCACACTTAACACAACACAAATATGTGTCTCTTGCACTGTCTCAAAACAATTCTAGTTCCTCCTTATTCTCACTATACTCTTTGCACAATTATATATTTTTTTGTGTGCATACAATTTGTAGAGGCCCACACTGATATAATTTCTATAGCACTCAAACATGTGGGATGGGCAAGCCATTGTAGTTGACCTTTGACATATTATGTCTTCAGTACAGTCTGACAAAAGAGGCAAGCTTAGTGTCACCATGGTGTAGCATTTTTTCAGCAAACTGTAACACCACTCTCATTTTATTTTCTGTGCTATGTTGCTGATTTTTCCTGTCATGATCATCTCAGTTAACAGCAGCTGTGCTGGGGGCCATCTGGGTAACCAGTAGGTTCTCATATGCCTGGGGCTACTACACAGGAGGTAAGACAGAGAGCTTGGTGGTTTTACTGATACGAATAGTTTTTGATGTCCATAAAGTAACAATAAAGGGTAAGTTAAGAAATTTGGTAAATCTATAGTGTCCTTTCTCAGCACAGTCCATGCTGTTCTTCATACTAGATGCTTGTAACTCCGGCTAATTAACCACAAAGCTAATGCAAAGTAAATGGGGCCATGCTCCAGTCTGTACATGCCCTGAAATAAATGCTAAAACCTACTCCAGAGTGCACCAAAAGCAGGTTTCAGCATCTATTTCCGGCTTGTACAGACATTTAATCTGTATTACTTTTGTGGCTAACTCGCCAGAGCTTTGCCTATTCAATATGAAGAACAGCATGGCTTGTGCTGAGAAATGACTCTACCAATGAACAACATCATTGGAAGTAGGAAACAGGGCTCGGGGTCCAGAATTCTGAAATGACCCTATGATGACAAAGTGTAACATTTCAGGAACCAAAAGCAGTCCTATCTGACCCAGTGATATGATTAGCAGTGTAAAAAATGACTGCAGTGCAGGTGGCTTGGAAGTCACTATTGGATCTGCGTTTCTTGCTCTTTGCCCCATTTTGTTTAATCATTGACATGGGATGGAAGAGATACACTGAGGTATATTCGAAATAAACTTATGCAACCAAGAAACGTTATACAGGGATGGTAGTTGACATGTAATACATACATTTCAACATTTTCTACATACATCTTAATTATACAACAAAATACATCTTAATTATATTATACTACCTATTATATATACTTATACTGTACTACCATCTGAAAAAGACAAAAATAAAATATTGCAATAATAACACAATTATGCTGTGATTTATCTCTGCAATATGAAGAATTCCATACCCCAACAAGTAAGAATTATTCTGCATTTTGTTATTCCAGATCCGGCCAAGAGGATGAACGGTGTCTATGGATACATTGGATACTTAGGAGTCATCTTTCTTTCCATCGCTGTGGCTTTGCAGTTGCTTGGAGTCTTTTAGCTGAATTTAATCTTGAATTTGCCCCTTTGGCTGAATACACTATTTTTTGTTATGTACAGTATACTTCCAATTGAGTTGTGCATGAGTCTTTAAATGCTGTGATTAAACAAATGTGGAACTGAAACTGAATGTATTCAATGTCTAACCACTGTAACTACGTTCTGAGAACCAATAACATTGACGCGCATTTTATTCAAACGTTTATTGTAAACTTCTGCTCTATTTAAATATCCACTACTTGATCAACAATAAAGGTGATCTGCCAATTTTCCTATGTGTTTGAGCTCTATCAATATTGTCACAGATAGGAATCCATTTTTATTAATTATTATTATGTTAGTGTGTTTGTAGCTATAGCTTAATTGTGTGGAGAAATGTGGAACAACACGGGCCAGCGCATAAAGGCCCATGTAATCTCCGCCGGTGGTCAACGAGATTAAGGCCCATGTGACTCCCACATGATCCCCATGAGAAAATCTCCTATTAATTGGAACATATAACAGCTGGTTTTGACCAACCAAATAGCCAACAAAACAAAATATTTAATGAAAATAACCGAGATCAATGATAATGTCTGTAATACACTATTTTGAATTATCTTTTCATAAAATCACATAAGAGGGGAAAAATGGATGTACGCGTTAGAGCAAAGTAGCCCGTCTATATGGATTTATGTCAGTTTATTATCAAATTTACCGTGAAGATAAGATCTACAAAATGCGCAACTTACTGTCAACTGCAAATGGGCATGGATAAACTGCGCATGTGTGTGACGGTCATAGCTCCAGGAAGGAAACAAGGAAACTAGGAAACTGCGTCTTGGGGGTCCACATCAAAAACCGAAAAGAGAAGGTAATTATACGTTTAATATGAAGTGCCAGCGTTGGAATAATGTTGGTACATATGTTTTCACGAGATAATGCGGTTGTCTTTTGTGTTATGTCATTATTTGTGCGATTCGCAACATGAAGGAACATCCAAGGAAATGCTCGTTACTGCCAAAGCCATGAACAAAAGGATCTGATGACAAAGACGTCTTTGCTAACGTTATGTGATACAAAATTTGTAATGACACTGGCACATTTGACATGTCAAGAGATTGTTGTCAATCAAGGTAAACGGGCGTTTTCTTTTCCTAGAAAAGTGGATTTACACGATTGTTTATGCTTTTGGATTATTTGAGGAGCATCACGATTGTACCACACATGCGCATAACAAATAGATATTTGTTCTTGAGCGGAGCCAAACATCACTTTAAAGCGTCGTTACATCTAGTTTTGCTTGATTAAATTATTGTTTTTCAATGCAGGTTATGTAGTTATTGGTTGTTGTTTTTTTAATCATGCCATGTTGACCCTAATCTCTTTCCTTTATTGTCATAGTCATGTCAGGGTTTCTGGACGGGATCAGGTGTGGAGACTGTGAGTGTAATGTGGACTGGGGTGAGAGAAGAAACACCATTGCATCTATAGCTGCTGGAGTTCTGGTATGTTGTCATTATCAACATGGTCCCATTGGGACCATATCTTCACTGTAGGGTGTGCCCTGTGCTGAGATGTGATCTCATTCTACATCTGATTGTATGCACCGATCAGGGTCTCATGACAGAGAGAGAGAGAGAGAGAGAGAGAGAGAGAGAGAAACACATATGCATTTCTTCAGAGAGGTCATAGTGCAGGTTTGCCGGCAGCGCACCACCCTTGGAGTAGTTGGGGGTTCAGTGTCTTGCTCAAGGACATTTCGACACGCTGCCGGGAGGAGCCATGATCGAACCGGGAACCTTCGGATTACCAGACGACCGCTCTACCTCCTGAGCCACTGGATAACATTAGTCTTAATGACATAACTTAATAATAATGTTTGATATAATAACATAACTTCTTTGTTGTTTCAGTTTTTTACTGGTTGGTGGATCATCATTGATGCAGCAGTGAATTATCCCGACGAGACCCAGTTCCACCATGCCTATCACGCCTGTGGAGTCATCGCTACAGTGGCCTTTCTCATGTAAGTCAGACTTGTTAACTTTTTCTTTTACTCCATGCCTCTGAGACGCACAGTGGTGCCGGCGATATTAGCCAACATTACTGTCTTTCAGAGGCTGTAGCACGATAATTTTTTGATATAGCATGAAGGTACTGGTATCATATGAAACTAGACAACCTAAGGTATCCATCGGTACCAGCATCATGCTACCTTTTCGGAAAGGGGACTAAATAATGCTCCAAGGTTAGGCTAAATTTTGGCGAGGGAAAAACTGCCATGGCCATTTTCAAAGCGGTCCCTTGACTTCTCACCACAAGATATCTGAATGAAAATGGGTTCTACATGTAGCCACAAGTCTCCCCTTTACAGACATGTATATGCTATTTGATGCTAATTCCATGCAGTCTTGGGCAAGAGCTGTGCAGTTCTTTGCATGCAGTACAAATGTGTAATTTTCGCCTATTCTAAAAATGGTCTAATAGACCATTTTTTCATACTTGGGTCCCTAAACAGTCTTGGAATAGCATAAATTGGGTATGACCGAAAGTCTGAGACTCTTGTGGATCCAATGAGCCCAACTGTATTAATGTGTGATGATGTTAGTCCCCATAGTAGCCATTTATTTTTTATTTATTTTTTATTTTTATTTTTTTTAAACTTGACCTCACTGTATAAAATTACCTATTGTGACCTCTAGGATAATCACAGCCTCATGAAACTTTACAACCTAGGTCATTCAGATTATGTATTGGTTTCCTAGGTCTGTTGACCATAAGGGGGGGTTTCCGAGCTCGCCATCCAGAAAAATGCAATTCTTACAGAAATCTCCAAATGTTAAAAGTTTTTAATCCCAAATCACAGCACGAATCTTCTATGGTTTTCCACAAGGTCTTGGTGTCTTAATGTGGTATTTTGGAGGGATTTTTGACCATGTTTATCAATTCTTGAGTGGTCAAAAATGGTAGAATTTTGCACCAAATCTGTAGCAGAAATTGCTACAACAACTTATGAGACATAGTTGAGCATGGGAATGGCCATCATACGCTTCTATCATAATGTTCTAATCTCCACTGAGGGTCAAGGCATGTTGTTCCATTGTAATGTGAGCCTGTGAAGCATGTTGAGACATGTAACTGTGATAATGTGCTATGCAAATAAACTTGACTTGAAACTTGACTTTACTTATGGCCGTAGCCTCTGGCAAAAATTAAGATTAGCCACAATAATTTTACTATGTAACATAGAACTGCATGGGTTTCCAAGATTGTACAGCAGTTACATCGTTTTTATTTCCGCTTGTCAGAAACCAGGAAAATGTAAAAAAAAACAAAAAAAACAAGACAAACTCTTCACAGCCAATAGTTACTATGTTCATTTTGTATTTAATATATGCAATCTTGGAGAACCGTGGTTTTATATGTTACATAGTAAAATATTTGTGGCTAATCTGGGTTTTCGGCAGTGGCTAGGCCATTAAATACAGAACCAGAGAGGGCAGGCACTGCAGAGCTCTATAGACCTTAAGTGTCATTTTTCGCCTATTGCGAAAATGAACGGTGTTTTCCTTTCCCGTTTACCAGTAATTCTGTCCTTTTGATACTGCATTTGGGGTGAGAGATAAAGGGATGTTTTACAGGAGGATTATATGTTTTGCTATCTAGCCTATTTTAAGAGCCACATTGCTAACATTAAAGGAGCGGCTCTTGCAATTTCATTATGTCCCCACTACATATACACCAAAGCCGCCAGTTTCATCCCCTTCGCTGTCACACTCATGGACAGTTAACTCACAGTTAAATGACAATTACAACCACTGTACTTCTCTAAAGTGCAATACTCTACATTTCACTACTGTATATATGTTTATTTATTATTTTTGCTACCAGCCTATATTTATCTCATCACCTCTTGCACTGTCTGTATCCTGTTTACTGTCATAGGTTGGCTCATGGTCTACTGCATATAGTAACTTAGATTATATTATTAGATTATAGTAGCTCAGATTATGCCTAGAATATAGTATTCAATGTAAATGTATATTCTTTATTTTGTTTTTTTGTTTTTTTCTTCTAATTTTTCCTTCTTTTTTTGCGTAAGTACATGTGGAGACATCGAGCCAAAGTCAGCGATTTTTCAATTTTTTTAATTGCCACTTCTAAATCCCCTGCCTTATCAAAGAGAGAAATCGATATTAGAAGACCTCATTCAAGGTAGCAGAGCCTGTGTGAACCACAGATGAAACTAGTTTAATAACCCATTCATTTTCGCATGCCATGAGAGATGGAGGGAACCACCCTCCCTTATTTAGGCAGAAGAATTATGACATGTGAGAGGTCTATTGCTTCTTACACTGTTTTGAGTGGCAGTTGTGCCACTTATTAGATCCAAACATTGTCATAAGATCAGTCAAGAAATGTAACAGCAAATATACAATGGACCACACAGCTAATAATGTGTATGTTATCTGTCATTTTTCTTTTATGGACTAATGTAGGATAAATGCTGTATCAAATGGCCAAGTGAGAGGAGACAGCTACAGTGAAGGCTGCATGGGACAGACAGGTATGCATATGTCCAGATATAATGATTATGTTTATATGAATATTAATGTTCTGGGTACTCGCTAATA
This sequence comes from Parasudis fraserbrunneri, assembly GCA_900302295.1. Taxonomy (NCBI): domain Eukaryota; kingdom Metazoa; phylum Chordata; class Actinopteri; order Aulopiformes; family Chlorophthalmidae; genus Parasudis; species Parasudis fraserbrunneri. The sequence continues at coordinate 9,193 of OMKL01154363.1, read as the reverse complement.
TCCCAGCTAAGATCTTCGTCAGAATGAGGTGTTGATTTGCATCCTCATATCCTGATCACCAATATCCCGCATACAGAAGAAAACAAAAAGCTGTGAGTACTGTCATGGAAACCCAATAGTGTATGGGATAAGGTATTTATTTGTAAACAGGGTATGGTGTACATTTGCCAATTCAAAGATAGAATATTCGAGCATCTGGAATAATATCTGAATATTAATATGCATGTAAAAGCAGTGTGTTATATTCACAGCGATATACTGTTGATATCCTGGTTATTTAACATGTAAAGAACATATCCCTTTTACAAAAACCCAGATAAGCTCTTATCTTGATTAGGAGAAGCACAAATAAGAGACCTGAAACATGCCAATATCAGGGTAAGGGTTAGGGTCAATTAAGCAGTAATACACAAGAGGGAGTGCTATGCTGTGAGATTTTGGCACTGCTGACATGTCAGGCTAATTGTGATATAATCCCCTTTCAATGCCATCAATCCAGGAAGTGGATTTTCTTAAAAATTTAAATATTGAAAAACCTTTGCCATGACAAACTAGTCTTATTCAGTCTATTAACAAATAATGGAGAATGAGTGATTTCTTGTTAGCAAATAAACTGCAGTTTCAGTTTACATTTTGAATTGAAAGTGATTTGTCCCCTGCCCCTTGCCTGTGAACACCTTCTCCTGTTTGTTAGCTCAGATTGAAAAAAACAAACAAGTCAAATCCGCAAGTCGACCTTCCACATTCAGTTTCTGGGGGCGCTTGTTATTAACTCCCAGGTGCTCCCAATTGATGCACGGAATTGAATGGCTTGTAGTAGAGTAATGGATTAATGTTAGCAACTCTCAAGTCTCAGAGTATTTTTCTATCACTTTTCAACATCATTGGCAGTGTGAATGTCATTTATTAAGGTAGACTGAGATCTGTTAAAACACACACACCGACACTATGAACACAAAATTAGTTAAAGACGACGACAATCTCTGGTAATGGTGAGATGTCAAAATTACACCGGTGTGGTCCTTTAAACACACTCAATGAAATATAGTCCGATTTCATTTCCCCCTGCAAATTTTCTATGCCCTATTTTTCCAGTCTGCGAGACATGAACCTGTGTTTTTCTTAATGCTGATTGGCAGATTCTAGGTCTATACTGTCATTTGAATAGAGAAGCATGACGCTAAACGGTTCTATAAAGCTACAAGCAGGGCAGTTAATCAAACACGAAAATATCTGACCTCTTCACTGGTCACCTGATTGATCTAATGCTGTCTGTCTTTAATTGGATATGAGAAGTCCAGATGCCTCTGGGTTTGACAACCTATAACCTGCCCCTTCTTCATCACTGTGTGCAGGAGCTCGTGTGTGGCTCTTCATTGGCTTCATGCTGGCGTTCGGCTCACTCATCGCCTCCATGTGGATCCTGTTCGGAGGCTTCGTAGTGTCTCGTAAGTCTTGCAAGTCTACTCAGGCCAGCTCACGTTGCCTCTCATTAGATTTCACACTTTATACATTACATTACGGTTGAGTAGTTCACTGTGGGCTGCGACAATGGCATTTCTTTTATAGTATTCAGTTCATCACTAGTATGTAATGTCATGAAGTTACTAGCGACGATGAGTCAGTATTGGAAAAAATAATATATATCTTAATAGCATGAATGGCATTCCAATTGTAGCAATGGCAGCTAATCAAATATATTAATTGCTATATAATATTGTTCAAACTGAACATGGCATTGCAGAAATAATGCATTTGTGTCATATATCATTGCAACATTGCAGAGTGCAATACACAATGATGAGTGTCTTTTCTTATATTATATTATATCATATTATATTATCAACTGTCACTGTGTATCAGTGGCTCTCTCATGCCATAGCATGCTACATCATTTTTGCAATTTCTATAAAATGATCTCTTTAACAGAACAGACTGTTGTGTACCCCGGTATCGCTATTTTCTTCCAGAACGCTTTCATTTTCTTTGGGTAAGTTGAACATCCTCAGACATTTAATGTTTTCATCCTATATTGGCACTTTTTATACATAGTCAATACTTCAATATTACTATGATGGCAATTCTGTACTGTTGTTTTTTTGTTATTTAAGATGGATTTGCAGTTTGTTTATCTAACAGGCCATCCACTTCTCTCCTCTAGGGGCCTGGTCTTCAAGTTTGGACGTACAGAGGACCTGTGGCAGTAGCAGAGTCTGTCTGTCCACAGCTCTGCTATCCGCTCTCTGTATTGTATGAGACAATATGCTTTAAAACTACCTTCCTACTTCGAAGCGTTTACTCACTTTATATGTTTTTTTTTGTTTTTTTTTAGCTTTCAGATTAACATTGTTTAATTTATAAGTAACTTAGTGTATAAAGGCTAATTCATAACATTCAAAGCACAATTTGTCATTATTGATTCCATGAATGCGGTAATTCCTTTTTAGGATGTTTTCCAAATGGGACACAGTTTGATTTATGTCTCTTTGCACTCCATAATTGTGAAACCATTTATTTACAATGGTTTACAACCTTGAATTGTGTATTTTGGGAGACTGACTACCGGAAACTGTCTACATATATTTTGGCTATTCTGACTTTTGTGCACTTCATTCGTTTGAACTATGCTCTGTCAAGTTGAGATAATATAAGTTCTGAGGTACAAAGTGTGGACGAGAGCAATTTTTCATAATACTGTATTCATATTATATATTTAATGAATGTAACCATAAGGGGTGAGTTGTTTGTATTTTTCCTGAAATAACATGAGGGGTCTTAAACTTTGTGCAGTCATATAGACTTATAGTGGAAGGTTGAGGAATTATACTGCTGAACTCATTTTCAAGTCACGCAGGGAAAGGTTTTGCAGCTGTGCCGTGTCATGTGTGTACTTGAGATGTGTATCTGACTGCAGTACTTATACATTTACCTGTGTATAATAACCAAACCATGAGGTCATTTTTCGACAGCCATGGCAGCATTAAACAGAACTATTCTATGCAGTAAATGTGTCTTACTTTGCTGTTCCCGCTGTATCCTCCTTGTTCTTTAATCTAGTCCCACAGTCCGCAAAAACAGGATATCTAACAACTACTCTTCATGAGTGAATGAATGTGGAAAACGCCTTGTGCTTCTGAGGCTTTCTCCTCCCTGCTCCAACTTCTTACTGATGCACCGCAAGGTGGGGGAACTGCAAAACATGAAAAACTGGTTAACAACACATACTCTCAACACTATACATTTTGTTGTATCATTTGCTCTTTTATTGCTATTAATACAACACTCGAACCTGATTCTTAATAGATCATTTAAGCTGCAGATTTTTTTTGCCAATCAAGCAATTCTATCTGCTACCTTGTGATTCAGACCTACTGTACCATCAAATTATCTGGCATATCTCTTGGGATACTAACTTTCCAGAAGGCCTGGTCATCAAAACATTTCTTGTCTGGGGGTGGTCTCCAGAACTTCCACTTAAGCAGGAGCCCTTTGGAAGACATTTGCCAAGAAAATAGGGTGTATGGATGTCAATGTGTAACATGAACACAAGCAATACAATCTATGAACATACTGTATATCTTGTTCTCAATCACTGTGGGACACTGGGGGTAGGCCCCTACCTCACAAAGCAGGAAGTTGGCCAGATAAAAATTTAATTTAATAACTTCTGATATTTAGTTACTAATTTACAATTATCAACATGTATGACTGAATCACAATCCTAACCCTAATAATCAAGTTTAGTTTTACAGATTCAAATACAAAACATCAAGATATACTGTAGTTAAATCTTTTTCAAAGTTATCTGGGTAAGTAGTTAATCCTGCTTTGTGAAATACTCCCCCTGGTGTACCATTGATTGAGCGTAGGTGTGCCTTGACATATTAACTTAATTTATTACATTTAGTAAGCACTGATCACAAGCACAATTTGGGCCTTCTGCCGCAGCTTAATGTGTTTGCTGGCCCTCTTGTGAGACCATACTAGGCTGTTTATAGGATTACTATAAGACTCACCTGTACTCACTCCCGTGGCCATACTAAGACTTAAGGTGATGAGGAGAGTGCAAATGTGAAACACGGCAAACCGGATCGTCCTGAGAGAAGCAGCGGTCATGTTAGGTTTTGTGTGTATGCATGTACCAGCTGTATAAATCGTCTGCAAATTATTCTGAGCTCCTACGTTGTGAGATTGTCAGAGTCAGCGATTTGCAGTAGGAGATGTGCCAGCCAGCCCAGGATCCCTGGCAGTCCGTGTGTACTCAGGATGCCACAGGTGTCATGGCAATCGAAAGCAAACCGCATGTGGAGCTGAAAGACACAAATCACTTGTGTAGAAGCAGGGACTACATTAACATGATTTATCGCGAAACAAATTGAGGGAAATTACTTCATTTAACCTTAAGATAAAGGTGTCCCAGTGTTGATATCACGGCGGCAGCAAATCCGATTGCCATGGCAACCCATGGCTGATGAACAACTGATATGGACACCCCAATAGCAACACCACCAGCAAGGGTGCTCCTCTGCATGTGAACCTGATGGAGGAAGTAGACATTAGCTCATGCTCAGTATCAATCTCATTCGTTTTGTGCATCACAATCAGTATATCTCATATACATGACCCAGGATTTGAATGCATTCAGTCAGCATTAAGACTGATTCCATGATTTGAAGATGATGGCAGTGGTGATGGAGATGATGCCCACGTAACCAGCTAAGTGTTTTCAATCATCATAAGAAATGTGATTTTAGTGTAATGTTCAATGAACATTCTCTTTCAAACTACAGGTTCGAACATGGTTCTCATGACTTCAAAGGTAAACGCAATCCTCTCTAATCTCTCACCCAGCAACAGTGACTTTGGCCATTAGAATGCGATGATGACATATTTATGTCCCTGATCATACCATTTTGAGTTTTCCCTTGGGACTGGAGAGCACAGACACAGCAGCCGCTGTCACAGCACTAACAGACAGGGCCAGGTAGGTGCTGCAGACCGCCCCCAGCTTCCTCCAACGAGCGGGATGGTCCACCAGGATCGAGTTAAAACTGGGCCAGAACAGCCATAGAAACACAGTCCCTGGAGAATGCAGGCAGGAAATGACATGATCTATCAGATCTAAGTACACCTGGGATTGTGTGTATGAGGTATCTTAGAATAGGAGTGCTGATCTGAGACCAGTGTAACTAGCAATGTTCTAAGGTCAAGAGACCTGACCACTAAATAATTTCTGTAGATCAATGCTCCTACTCTCAGAATCATATATGATTCTGAGAGTAGGAGCATTGATCTACAGAAATTAT
>OMKL01154357.1:0-14195 GCA_900302295.1 Parasudis fraserbrunneri | reverse complement strand
TGCGCCCACTGCCGTAGATAGCCTGTAAACTATGGCCCTGGGGAAGCCATTCTCTCTAGTCAATTAGGCTGGTGTGTCCATAGGAAACCTCTTTTTCAGTTGGCAGCGCTTGAGCGGAGTGCTGCTGCTGCTGTTGTTGCTAGGCAACTATTGAAAATCCATCAAAAGCGCTCTTTTGCTAAAAGTTTAAAAATGTTCACGGTGCTCTGAGCGCCAAAAACATGCTCACCTCAGACTCTCCACTGAAGCGAATGACAAAAACAAACCAGCACTGAACAGACTGAAAAGGTTATCAGTGGACATGTTGTCTTAGCACATTAAGCAACATTTTACATGCAACTTGGATCAGAATTGCATAGTATTACATCCCATGCAACTAAAAAGAAGTTTGACTGGAACTTGAAAATGGCATAATCTGCAACCTGCAACTGCAATACTGGCATCAGACAGCTATACATGGGATTTAGTTGTGGGTTGCAGATGATTTAATAATAAAATATTTTCAAGTTACAGACAAGTTTCTTGTTAGTTGCATGGGGTGTTCAGATGCATATGCCCAAGTTGCATGTAAAAGTTGGCTTGTGTAATGGCAGCCTCGCCAGCCTAAATGAACTTGGCTACACCTCGGGGAAATTAAGAACCAGATTTCTATCAATCAGCTTTTGAAATGTGCCTGCCTCTGCCCTGTAGAAATGGAAATTACTGAATTTCAAAATGCAATCACCACTGGGTAGATTATTTGAAACCTTCTCTCAAAGAGCATAATATTACAGTTGAAAATGTTGTTTAGTTTGGTAAACAAACAACACAAGCCATTCCTTCCTGGGTTGCAGGAGAATATCGCTGAATTTTACAACTGAAATGCCACAAGACAATTTAATTTGGATTAGTGGACATTAATTACTGTCCCCCACATTAGATTAGATTAGACTAGATTCAAATTTATTGTCATTATACAGCACAAGTACAGTACAACGAAAATAAGTTTGGCATCCATCCAGAGTGCAAATGTTACGGTAAAACGCAGTAGCTATATACAATGTACAATATACAGATGATTAACTAGAGTATATATGAATAAGTGGTTAGATAAATGAGTGCTACTGAGTAGTATGATATGTACAGGATATGTACAGATATATGTAAAGTATATATATAGGTATAGTATATACAGGTATGCAACAGATGTGGGTAAATAAGTATGTACTATTTAGTAGGTAAATAGTAAGTAGTAAATAAGTAAATAAGTATACAGTGAATATAAATATATATGGTATATATATACAGCAGTGATGTACATGCTATAATACAGAGTTACACACATATAAACCAAAACTGCCAGACTCATTTATTCTCTCAGAGACAGGATTGGACTTGTTTTCATGAAGTGTGCATGAGGCTACTTGACTTGATTCAAGTTTCAACAACAACTGTACATTGCTGAGACTAACTGCAGCACAGCAGTGCCAAAATCTCACGGTATAGAACTACCTCGCCTGAATTACTGCTTAAAGGAACACTCCATCAAAAATATTCCAACTTGATTTCAAACAGCAGAGGGAAGATTAAGCCAAAGTTGTTGCTTGAAATGGCAGTATAATCACATTTGCTTAGAAATGTTGAGCTTATGACCAGCATAATTACCATTCATATACTGTATCAGCTTAAAACAAAAATAACTGAATAAATACAAGTGTTTTAGTGTGCAGTTCAGTGCTTCTATTAGTCAGAGCTAGCCTGAGGGGAAAGCAGCCTGATGTCATAGGCTCACATGATCAGCATGGTCAGCTGTCAGAAACTGAAATGGAAACGTTGGATTAAATTGACGAGTCCCTTCATCAAATTTTCATAGCATTTAACTGTAAAGGTGGGTGTTTTTCAACCCATAGCTCAATGGCATAATGACATTTATAGCATTATAACCACTTCGTTTATTTAGAGGTTTTCTCACACTTCACCTTAACAGCATGCCACTTTATCACTTCTGAGTGGTTCATGAGCAAACACCGACCTGAGGTCAACACCTTTGCTCACCATTGTGCCAAACACACCTGGTTTTATTGTTCAAACAGAGTGAATGAATGTCCTGGGAAAGAAACCGTGGGCCCTCTGTAGTTTGCTATCCGAGATGAAGAAATAAGAAACACTTGAGTGACATGATGTTTAGGCCTATAGCTGCTTAGGCTGTTACAATTTCCAAAATTATAGTAATTTGCCTTTGATGAAAAAGTAATATCATAAGGGGAGTTAGTCTCTTGTTTGTTTAAAAGAAAAAAGTAAGCCCATGGCCTATCTGCAGTTTTTCCCCTTAAACATTTTGCAACAATTAGTAGCCTATGTTTCACGTTCTCCCAAATAACGGTATAGGCCCTATCAGTTTGTGTCCCGCAGTGACCTATCAAATGTCATGACATCCTTTCAGAAGAATGCGACCCGTTATTTCATCGTTCATTCTAAATAAGAACATAAAGTGTTTCATCGTTTTAATTGACAATACAAAGCAGGCATGTAGATGTGTTATGACGATAACAGGAAGGAGCACGTCGCTCGAAGAACGGTGAAGAAAGTTGTAAGCGAGTTGCTCAATAACGTGAAGAGCAGTGGAATTTTTTCGATTCCTTTTCCTTTTTTTCCAAGTTTTATCCGATCTAAATTATTATCTACGTTAATTGTGTTCAGCAATAAGGAATATATAAGCATTGTGCATGTTTTAGAAGAAATATAAAGTTGAGAGTAACTTACGATGGGCTCTCCGACCGCTCCTCCTCGCCTGGCTCTGTTTAATCACAGGCTTTAAAAATGCCACACCAGGAGGAGGAGCTAGTTTGTCGCCCCCATTGAGGGAAAGGAGGGTGTGTATGTACTACTAGAGATGCAATAACCCTAACCTTGACGCCAGTCTCTCTCGCAATTTTTTTCTAAAATAAAATAATATAAATAAATACATAAATAATGAAAAAAACAAAACACATTCTACTTTTGCGATAGCAAATGCAGCAGGCCCTGGGGAGCCAAGTTAGAATAACCCCTTGATGTGTAGAGAAGTCAACAAAGCATAGAGTTTTAACAGGCGAAGGGGTACTATAAACTATAAACCCTCCTCGCCACATGATCGCCTACACGGTCAACATGTATTTTTCCATTAAGCCAGTGAACTGTCGGCCTTATTATAACGTTGGCTGGATTTTCAACCACTGAACGTTATGACTTCGGTGACGTTCCATTCAATCAACCTTGAACTGACTACTAAAAGTTAACATGTGACCGCACTCCAGGGGGGAATTTCCATGAATGTCAAAATATTTCAGAAGGCAAGGCCTCATAAGTCAAGAGTTGTATAATTGTAATTGGGTAATTCAAACACTAGGTTATAGGCTTAATTCCTTCTTTCTTTCTTTCTTTCTTTCTTTCTTTCTTTCTTTCTTTCTTTCTTTCTTTCTTTCTTTCTCTCTTTCTTGTGAATTAAATTCAATTCCCATCCTAATCAAAGGCTAATCATTTTTTTTAACTTAAATGGCCTGATAGCCTAATAATTTTTATTTCTTTTGGCGAAGATAATTCAACAGTCATCTGGGCCACTGGAGCAACAGTTCAGGAGGTACAGCCGTCGTCTGGTAATCTGAAGGTTCCCGGTTCGGATAAAAGCGCTATATAAATGCAGTCCATTTACCATCCCGTTACATGTGCATAACCATTCATGTCATCAAGCCCCAACAGGTGGCACCATTATCACACATCAATAATAGCCAGCGTTGGCAGATGGAAAATGTGAATGTATCGTACCAGAGGCTTAAAACGATCGTATTCCAAGAGTTGTCACCCCGTAAACAATGACAGGAACTAAAATTACTTGGTCCTTAGACAAAGGGGACGTGAATAAATAACGTTGCCTGACTCACGTTCATCATCACAACAAGCATGATTTGCTGAACATTGGCATAGGATCCATATTTTATTATCCCGATCGTGTCGGGAAATAATTTTAAATGAGATATGAGTTTGTTGGAGTTTATTTATTATAAACATAGCCTAGACTGATGACACCAACTAATACTAAGTGTCACAAAATGATACAAATATCGTAAATTATGGGACTTTTGGCATTATTGATCGTACATCGTACATAGGGTTAAATGATCGCACGTATACGATAATTATCGTACACATTGCAACGTTGATAATAGCCGCGCAGAATGATGCTATAGAAGTCTATAATAATATCTTATCTATGGGTTGCGTATCAAAAATTGGTCGCAAGCCTGTCTCTGGTGGGTCCATACAATGTCATGATCTCCAATATACTTTAATGAGCCTGGGTCCAGGAATAAATTAGGACCCCCAAACTTTTGCATGTCATGGACATACGATTCGATAAGATTGTATCCCAGTGACCTCCATCTGAAAATATTTTTCTTGTTGGATTATGTTTGGGATGGGGTGGGGGGCGCCACTCTAGGATCGACATGTCATGGTGCTGTTTATAGGCTAGAGACTTAAATAAGAGTGAAGTTAACATAGTCCTAATTTTACTGTGGACCCCTGGAACTTCGACCATTGAACTATTTTAACCAAAGCTACTCTGCGGAGGAGGAGCCTAAATACATTTTTAAGTAGGCTTATTTGAACGCAGCCTTTTTGACATCATATCCTGTCGGATTTCGTCCTCCCTTCACGTCCGGAAGGTGGGGTTTTTTGTTGCAGCGGTCTGTAACGTTGGCGGACCTATGCCTCGGTATGCTCCGTTAATGCACTCGTCTAGATAGCATCAAGCGCGGGGAGAAGTCCAGTTCTTGCTTCGGTAAGGTTTTGTAAATAGCTTTCTCATTTAAATACATTAGCCTGTGTTTTTCTAAATATTGTCAAATAACACTACATTCCTCTGAATAAGAAGGAAGGGCGTACGACCAAATACCTATCACAGCAACTGACTGAATTGGAATATAAATAATCAGTAACCAGGTTTAACTTTATTTCACACGTTTCTGATTGCTTTTGTGTCGTAGGCTATGTAGCTTGTGAGTTGTACCTATGTTACTGAACCGTGGAATGGGAATTTCACTGATGTGGACAATATAAGTGTCCTGTTGATTATTGTCTTGATACATTGTCGCGGGCGGCAGCATGGCCGGGGATATCAATCATTCGCTATCTCGTAAATAGATAAATCTAAGGATTATTTGATGTTGTGTTAGTCTAAACCAGTCTATCTTGACCTCCAGTCTGTTGTCTATTATGGTATATGGTTTGTGAAATCAAGGAGATAAGCCTGATTTCGAAACTAGCCTATAATAGCTGGCTATACATCGATTAATAGGCCTATTAGTTACCCCGTCCAAGCTTGATAGCTTCTTTTTGTGATAATTTTCTGTTGACTGTCACTGTCGTATATAAGTTGGGGAAAGCTGACGGCTCAGTTTGGGAATATCCTTGATAGACAGATGTGCCCAGCAAGAGAGCCATACGATAACTATGCATAAAACAAAGCTATATTAATTGGTGAGTTATTTCCCAGTGTGATAGCCTAATGCTGAGTAGGCTAGTTTAGGCTTTCCCGTTAACAGATTAACCCCTAGGAGGTGACACACCCTGGTGGCTCATTGTGCCTTAGTGTAAACTGATATGTCAGCAAAACTCTGTTTCCATAATAACATTGTGTTTCTTGTTTTTGCCCCACCATCTTAGTATGCATTAGTAGCTACTTCTATGGTATAATGGTGTAACGGTTACGGACATGCCGCAATGCCCCGGTGAAAATGGGTCACTGTGTCAACACAGAAAGAGCTCCTTTTGGAACTGCCGCAATTCATAAGCTCAAGGCACAAACTAGAACCCTATGGAAGTTGAGTGTTTACTCTTACAAATAGTATCATGATAGTTTGATGGTATTTGCAGTTTTACAAAATAATTTACTGCCATGGCAAAAGTACTAAGATACGATTTTTGTTGGCTACTTAAAGCTGCACCGTTTAGTTTAAAAAACAAAAAACAAAAAAAACCTTACAATAACTAGTTACAAATGGTTGAATATTGTTTATAATATTGTCACAAATCCCCCCCCCCCCCCAAAAAAAAAAAACCACCCTTCGAAACAAAGTGAACCAACATTGCGCGTAAAGGATGTTTCTTTGTATGGTAACGGTGTTGGGAGGGTAGGTGTACCACAGCCAAACAGATAATTTCTAGTTTCAAACAGTGCTCCAGGGATCCAGTTTTTCATTTGTAACACAATTCAATACTTAATTTTTTTCCCCACCAAAACTACCTGGTTTGAATAATACTGTGGTATAATCCAATTCAAACCATGATATTGATGGTATTTCCATCATTTTTGGTCACCAATATGGTAGTGACCAAATATAGAATGAAATAAATACCATGATACTACTTTGGAAATACCATGATACTTTTTTGTAAGGGTTGTTTTTGGTCTTTTGATTAAGATACAGGCCTAGTCAGCATCATGTCATCATGTAGCTTGTGTTGTGTGATGACTTGATGTATTTTATTGTATTTGTAGTGACCTCTGCTATCTTCCTCTGCCACGAGTAGAAGTTGTTGCTGCTGGGTGTAACTTTTACGCTGAGCTGATAGCGCTTGACACAGTGGTGTGATGTGTAGACTAGCGCCCTTTAATGCGCGCGTGTTTGTGTTTTTGTGTGTGTGTTTTTGTGTGTGTGTGTGTACCTGTGTGTGCAGATGGGTGGAGGCCAGAATAGGGGAAGCAACGCTCACACACACACACACACACACACACACACTCTTTTCATCGAGGCAGCAGTGGTGACTCCACTTTAATGTATGCTGTCATGGGAAAGCAAGAAATATAATTCATCATCTACAGCCTGGGCTAGCTTGAATTCAGCACATGCTGAATAATATAATAATTAGTTATACCATATAACTCCATTTTAAGTTTTGAGCGGAACAATGTTTTCAAACTTTATTATCTAAACATTAGATTAGATTCAAATTTATTGTCATTATACAGCACAAGTACAGTACAACGAAAATAAGTTTGGCATCCATCCAGAGTGCAAATGTTACGGTAAAACGCAGTAGCTATATACAATGTACAATATACAGATGATTAACTAGAGTATATATGAATAAGTGGTTAGATAAATGAGTGCTACTGAGTAGTATGATATGTACAGGATATGTACAGATATAGGTAGTATATATATATATAGGTACAGTATATACAGGTATGCAACAGATGTGAGTAAATAAGTATAAGTAGGTAAATAGTAAATAAGTAAAAAGTATGCAGTGACTATAAATAATATTTATTGGTATATATATATATACAGCAGTGATGTACATGCTATAATACAGAGTTATGTGCAGGTATATAAATAAGTAATAAACAAAGTGAAGACAGTCGGCAGGTATAGGTCGTCAGAGTTCGTACTGTAGGATGCAGAGCCTAGAGTGAAGGCAATGCAGTTCAAAGTTCAAAGTTCAAGTTTATACGATAAGTTAGTACGGTGTTCGTTCATAGTAAAACACAGTAGAGGTTGAGTACTTTCTTGTGATATATCACATTAATATTCCAAGTGATTTGGATTTAAATAGATGAGCAAAATAAATGAGCTGTCCAAACATTTTTCAAAATTGAGCTACATGGTTCTTCAGCGCAAGGGTCGAAGAACACAGGAATATAATATTTCATATATGTTTTATTTTCATTCAATAGTCCTGCCAAAAGGTAAAAGAAAACTCAAATAAGTTGTCAGTATTTTAAAAACTGATTATGAAGGTCTCTATTGAGTAATTAAACAATGTTTATTCTGAACCTTACCGTATGTAAGGGAGACTTTGTCGAGATAAACCTGTCTGCTGTTAAACTTAAGTCAACCAGTGTGTTGTTTAGTTCAGCGGACGTGCATTTATCACATGTCTGAAACGACCTTATACTCCCCCTTTGTATAGAGAGTAACTCGTGAGCATATACAGCGGATTCCAGCATAACAGGAACCTTGAGGGAGACTTAATTTGTGATCGCTTGGCTCCCTTGTGGTAAGAAGAGTTCCAGAGTAGTGCTATAAGACTTTAGTATTCACATTCTGGCCATAGGTATGTCTCTGGGGAAGGAATTTGAAGACTGCTCTTATCAGATTCTTGTTTCATGTCCTGGTAACAAGATAACAATCTCTACAGCGTGACCCTTGTCTGCTGCTCATTCATAGGTCCTCTAATACCCTATCCGGAATGCAAATGAGAAACAAGAGGCTTGCTCCAATAAATGAAAGCAACTCATGGGACTGGAGGCACTTTTTCTTTCTCAGATTGATTCATATTTGATACACAGATTAACAGTAGCCAAGGTTATGTGACACTTAGGGTAAATATGAGTTTTAAATGTAGGCCTATTTCAAAGCTTTTAAGGGTTTATTTCATGGTTGCATTGTTTTACATTGGTGGTCATCAACCTTTTTAATCCTTGGACCCAAGTCCACTTAGTTTTCGCTTCAGGACTCATTCTGAATACAACGCACTACTACTTGTGTCATGTGGGGACCTATTGCAAACGTTCTGCACTTACATGAACTACATGTCATTTTTTTTTTTTTTTTACTTTCAAATAAAACAAACTGACTTGGCATTACCCATCAGAAATAAGGCCACCATCCATTGTGGGTCCTCTGGAATGAGTGCTGTCTTCTCAGTCGACTGGTAGTCGACTGGGTTTTCTCAAGTCATTGACGAGTCTATACAAAAAGTCTGTAAATTTGCTTCCACATTGTTGTCTTGTGAATCTCTTTGGATCTAGCATTAAGCAAAGACCAATACAGATCTGTGAATATTGTTAAGATGCCAGAGAGAAGTGTGTATAATTTTCCAGGATGACTTGTACAATACAACATTAAAATAATTTGGCTACCACCAGTAAAAATATTGATCGACAATTACTCAATTAATTGACCAGGCATGAGAAAGTTGCAAAAGTCTTGTTCTCCATATGCAGGCCCAACTCTTCAAGAGTCTATGCTTAAACTAATATAGGTTACTGTGCACGTACACAAAAAAAACCTGGAGTGAGGTTTGCACGAGCGCTTTGATGCTTCATGATAGAGAAGGATGTTTGAAGACATTCTTTCTCTCGCAGTGTTCTGGAATGCGTTTTTTGTTGAAAAACATGGGCTCATACACGTTGAGTTTGTGCTCGTGTTTGCTAAGGGTCAGCACGGTGGCATGGGGGTTAAAGAGACCTTCCTGCAAATGGAGGGTCACACTCGCAGGTTCAACCCCTACAACAGCCAATGTGTCTCCCCCCTTGTCAAAAGTGTCTATAAGCAAGGCACTGAACCCTTACCTGTTTCAGGGGTGGGAGTGGGGGGTTACAAATTGCTCAAATTCCCTCTTGGGAAATGCCTGTGTATGTGTCCTAATTATGTGTGTAATATGGCAATTTGATGCTCTAAACAAGTTACGCCGCTGTATTAGGCCACGCACTTAGTGAGAACACTGGTTCTCTGCCTAGTTGGCGGCCTACAATGGCTGCTCCCTTCTACCCAGCCCCACGTCATCGAAGGTGGGGAGAGGTCTTGAGAATGGAGCTGATCTGGGCCCTTTTCCAAGACACTCTGGATGTTTATCCCAGAGGCTCCAACCTCCTCAAAGGCAGTGCATATAATGTTTCTCCTTGCACTAATCCCTCTAGTTACTTCCTGTTATGGTGAGTTATCAGAATATGACAAGTATTATCCGAGAGGTTTCACATTCCCCTCGTGTTATGCTTTACACAGTTTGATTTTTCAACTCATCTCAAGTCATGCTGGCCGGCTCATCTCAAAGAACCACCGTGTACTTTTCTTGTCAGTGTTTCATTTTCTAACGAGCTTCTCAGTGACCTGGCTGCATTTTCCAGGCCTTGTCATTTGGAAGATCAGTTTGTAATGATACTCGAGTCATGAAACCATCTGCTAATGATGTTGGCAGTGGAAGTGGACGATGGGGTGAAGAGACAAACATAAGGCCTTTTTATGGGGCTTGGAAAGAGTTGCCCCCTGAGAGAGATGGGGAGAGGGAGATGGAGGCAGAGCGAAGTGTATAACATGCTCCCATCAATCGTCTGCTTTCCGTCGGCAGGGAGGGAAGCAGAGAGCTATATATTTGGCTTGAGTGTCAGCTCCTATCTAGGGCCCACGGGTGATGAAGGAGATATTTGTTGGCCCTGTGGCCATGGGAGATCGGGCAGGGCACCACCATCAACCAGGGCCTGGCCTGTAAAAACATCATGTCCAATGCTGGAGACAGTGCTGCTCTCTCTCTCTCCCCCTCTCAATTCCTCCCCCCATTCCCTTATCCATCCAGCAGAGAAGGCCAAGCTTTAGCTATAACTCACTTTTGGCACCCAGGTGCTGTATAGCCCTACTTAGCTTCACTCCCACTCCTGTTCTGCAGGCTTTGACAAGGAAGGAGAACATGTGGGTGTTGGGATCTATAACTGCTCTACATTATGAATCTGTTCGCTCGCTTGGCTTGATGCATCTTCCTCTCTCTCCCCCTCTCTCTCTCTCTCTCTCATGCTGTGTGAAAATGTGTGAAATGCTAGTCATTCTCACTACATGTCCCAGCATGCCCTTGGAGGAAGAGTTGGTGGCCCCAGCCAGCACTAAAGCCCGAAGACAGCCCATATCTTCATCGCCACAGAAATGACCTTTTACTAGAAGCAGAGAAAGCCTTACGTCATGCATATTGTAATATATACAATTAATATTATTTGGGATGCCCCGATCAGGATTTTTTGGGCCAATCACAGATCAATGGAAGCAGTATCGGCCATACCGATCGGCAGCCGATCAATCACGGCCCGGAGT
The DNA here is from genome assembly GCA_900302295.1 of Parasudis fraserbrunneri. Lineage (NCBI taxonomy): Eukaryota > Metazoa > Chordata > Actinopteri > Aulopiformes > Chlorophthalmidae > Parasudis > Parasudis fraserbrunneri. The sequence goes on along the minus strand of OMKL01154357.1, from coordinate 3,372 downwards.
AGTGACCATGATCTTTTTACCTTGCCTCCAACCACAAGGTATTTTTTCCTGGCATACATTGCAGATGGCATTTGTTGCATCTGTCTCAGACACTTTGTGAAAAATCCACACCGCCGACATGTTTTAGATTAGTTGGCATGTGACAGTGACACCAACTGTGCTGAGAATAGGCTCATGTTTTTGCATCATTGATCGGTTTTCACAATCGGAGACCGGAAAGTATCATTGGAATTCCCCAACCTCATATTTATACTGCATATCGTCCGATTCTGATTGCTGGCTGATTGATCGCCATCCCTAAATATTATGTCTGGACACATATGCTAGACATTCTTGTAATGATGTGATGGTTGCTTTAGCAGCAGTAGCCTAACCCATGACAAACCAAGGCTACGTTTCATTAATCATTTGCCATGCCCTCCCTGACTTTCCCTCGGCAATACATAGCGCCGCACGTCACACGAGTGGCCAGTTGCAGAGCAGAGGGGCAGGGTACGAGGGGGAGCGGGGGATTGAAATGAAATGCACTTGCCCATATGCAAACAAATAGGAAAGCTAAAGCTCTGGGTGGGGTAAAGGTGGAGTAATTACAGAGTAATGAGTCGGAATGAAAATATCACAGATAGGTAGATTTCTGTCCAGCATTATTATAATTATCTTGATATTGTTTGTTTACTTACATTTGTATATAGTTTGTTCAGTCATTGGTTCTCGCACAGGAAGCGGCAAAAAATCGCAATGCATTCTGGCTAAAATGCACCTCTGAGTGTACATCGCTCCCTCTGCCCTTGAACGGTCGATTTCAGAAAGTTCACTTGAGTTTTTCTTAGTAATGGAACGGTGCTTAAGATGGAAGCAAGGGGAAGTGCAGAGGAGAAGTCAGCGAGGGTGTGTTTAAGGACTAATGAAACGTAGCCCGAGAAAAGGAGGAACTGAGACAAACGGGTAGTTACAACCACTCAGTCATGATGCCTGTTTTCTTAGAGCAAAGGTAAAAGCCTGCTCTAAAAGCCGCTCCATTATGGTTAATAATATCCTGCTTTTTTACATTTGGTAATGGGTTATCACTGCTATTCCACCATCACTAGCTCTCTTGTGGTATTTTAAATGTTCAAACTCTAATCTAGTCTCTGTGGGGGCAGGTAACTTCACTTGCTAAATTTAATCAAGATTGAAAAACAAGAAACAATTTGCCGTACGAAGGTTGAGGTTCCCATATGCATTCTAAAAATAAGTTATTGAGAATAGATATTTCATCATTATATATTTCATCAGGGAATAATCATTTAAATCTTTATTTTTAATTGATTTATTTTAAAGTAAATTGTCCCCAATTTCTGCTGCTGGCCCCTGAATGGTGGTTGCTTCCATACACGCAGCCGGGGCCTCTTGAATGCCCTCACACTACATTCCTCCAACTGTGTGACATTCCTCAGAGATGCTGACTTATCATGCTAAACGGAGTGTGTGGTGCCATAACTGAGTGAGAGAAGTGAGATAATGCCGTTGGAGATAAGGAAAGTAGGTTATGTTCATTACTTAGAGGGGCCCCGTGACTGAGGACAGATAGGAGTGTTGCCACTCGTGGTTAGTCCCTGGTTTAGGACCGGTGCAGGAACAGTCCCACTGCTCTCTGGATATTTGGATTGGTGCAGCGAGATGCGTAGAACTGCTTACTCCTATCCAAGATCATATAGATCTAAGTCTTTACTCAGTTACTCTTTAAACTATTTTGAATTAGGGGATCTGAAGATGGGACTGTCAACTTGGTCCTTCACATCAGCTGTATTCGGCAAGTATGTGTGTGTGTGCATACAAGGAATTGGACTCCTGCCCAGCAGCGCCATATGTAAGGAAAGAAAGAAAAAAAGAACAACAACACAACAAACCTCAGAAATATACACATATCAAGCTATACAGTTGAACCATTCCTGTGAGCTGTAACAGGATACAAATACTGCATAGAAGTGAGGAGTGAAGAGGAATGAAGACATAATTATAAAATGGTAGCAAAAAGAAAAATCATGTTACTTTATGTACATGTAGTCAGTTATTTACAGTATACAGCATGTTCAGATATACAATAGTGAAATGTATTGCACATTAGTGTTATAGACTAAAATAAATATATTGTATTATAGTGTTCCATGGTATCTGCATGTAGGTTCAGTGGTATTGAAGTGTTAAAGGGCTATTGCACAGAGCCACAGCAAGTTAACTGTGTGATGGCGAGGGGGAAGAAACAGTTTCTGGTGTTGGGTGGTTTTGGTGTACAGTAGTGCCTAACAGATGGGAGAAGTTGGAACAGATTATGTCCCGGGTGGATTTTCCCTGCCAGTTTCCTGACTCTGGAGGAGTACAGGTCCTGGATGGTGGGCAGGTCGGCACCTATAATCTTTTCTGCAGACCTGACTGTCCGTTGTAGTGTGTTCCTGTCCTGTTTGGTGGCCGATCCATACCAGACAGTGATGGATGTGCAGAGAACAGACTCGATGACTGCGGTGTAAAACTGGATCAGCAGCTCCTGAGGCAGGTTGTACTTCCTGAGCTGGTGCAGAAAGTACATCCGCTGTTGGGCCTTTTTGATGATTGTGTTGATGTGCGGCTCCCATTTCAGGTCCTGGGAGATTGTGGATCCCAGAAATTTGAAGGATTCCACAGCCAACACCGTGCTGTTAAGTATGGTGAGGGGGGAGGGGGAGTGAGCACGTGCGATGCCATTTTTGAGACGATGCACGAGCATTGGAAGCGGGAGGAAGCGCTGGAGTGCTTCAGCCCTGAAACACAACGTCTTTTTGTTTTACTCTAATTGAGTGAGTCAAACTTAACTAAAGATCAGCGGTACAGAAATGATATATGGGTGGTCCTCCTATATTGGAGTTCCTAAAGAACATTAACCAGTAAAAGCGGAGGATGATGTCTAAGAAGTTTGACATGGATTTCTGTGTAAGAATTGTGTTGCCATATTAGAGTGGGAGACCATCTAATATCTTTCATACACCATGCTGAATATGTTGCATGCAACCTGGCAACCTAGAAAGAAAGCAACTAATCATTTTCCTTTTTAACCACGGCGTTAACAAACACCTCGCAAGTTGTTAATGGCAGATTTGCAATTGAAACAGTTGTAGAGTTAATGGCTCAGTCCTGTCGGAATCAGCATATGCATAGCTGGTTAAGGACTGGGGGTGCTTGGCTGATGGTTCTGTCCTTGATTCATTTGCAATTAAAGAGTAAGTATTTTAACATGGCAAAGGAGGATATTATCAAGCTAATTGATCCCTAGATGTCTACAATCTATATGGCTTGCTGCTATTGGAGTGAAATGCATAGATTACAACTGCACGCAAATGTTTAAACACTGTTAAAATG
>OMKL01154351.1:0-14830 GCA_900302295.1 Parasudis fraserbrunneri | reverse complement strand
TGTGTGTGTGGAGTGAACGGACAGTTTCCACTGTGAACGGATGGCTTGTTCTTGTCATTGGCTCGGCTGCAACAGAAAAATCAATCAAATCTGTTTTCGATACATAACAAGTACGAGTGATTATTATTTGGAGTGCATCAAGGAATTCAGCAGCAACTACCAACAGAGCAAGAGGCTAATTTCTTTTTGGTGTCTGTGGTCTGTGGCAGATTAAAGTACATGAAATCAGAGACAGGAGAGTCGTGTTATACATGTTAACCACACAGTAGAACCATGTATATCTGGACCACGGACATGAAGTGACTGTAACGACTTGAGCATGAAAAACGTAAATATGCAGCAATACGGAAAATGTTCCAGTGTGCAATCATTTTTTTTCCCCAAGCATGCTGACAAGGCGTGTTAACTGCAAAATAGACCATACAGGATTATTTGAATTGTGCAACCGACCATGCATGTGTGATATTAGGAATATGCCTTCGTCAGTTATTTGAAGATACTTCATTTGGAGAGAGTAGCATTGATACATAAAGATTATACTGTATTTTTCACTGAGAAAACTGGGCACAAAATAACTACTCTAATTACATGACAGCTTTCTTGTACTGTATAATGGGGCTGCTAGCTTGTTGCTGTCAGGTTCCCACATTACAGAGTAATAATATTTTAATGAGCGCTAGAGACAAAATGTCACTTTTGGTCGACCCCTGCAGAAGACTCGACCATCCAAGCTATGGTTCAGGGCCCGACATGGGTCGCTGGTAGGGTGGGTCACGAGTGGCACCGGTTCCAACATGGTGGATACAACCCGGACCGAATACCTGCACTGCACCGTGGACAGCTAGTGACAAAGAAGAAATATGCATTTGAAACGACTGCCTAGTAGAGATAATGTGTAATGTGTAGTAATGTGTAGTAAGTAATGTGGTGCCAGCCATATGTTGGATCTGAGAGGCTCCTGGTTGCGGGTTTTCAGAGATTCAGTGTTTGGAGGCACATTTATTAAAGGTGATAATATATAGTATTAATGTTGGCAATGTTTAGGAACCGGCATCATTTTTAAAGTATTGGTTTTTTTTGGGCACCAGAATAGAAAAACTTCAAACGATACTCAACCCTATTCACCAGCCTATTGCTGGTGGGTACCCACATTATTAACAGTAGTAATATATTTGAACGAGTGCAGGATACATAATTTCTCTTTTGACCCAAAAAAGAGAAAAAGTTTGGCTTTGACTGAAAAAGTTTAAGAACTCTGTGTGACTAAGACATTGGTATTTAGCTCTACCAGTGAGGATATTGGTCAGCAATCATTTCCTATACTTGCCACATGATAATTTCCCTAAATTGCAACCAGAAATGCCAAATCGGGGTATTTTGGAACATGTTTTTTTGGTGTGATCAGCCTCAGCATCAAAGTGTCAGTCCAGGAACTCCCCGTTGCCCTCCGCACAACTCAAACCCCTAAAGACAGACTCATACGCCATAAAACATGCTGGAGTAGCAATTGAGAAGCCGTGTGTTTTTCTGGGGTTGTGTAATTACACGAGTAAAAGAAAAAAAAAGTAAACTTGAGCCACATGATACTTGGCCTATGCTTAGTACTGTTATTTTTCCCCATTCATAAAGTGTTTTATGTGTGGTTGATTGATGATTAAGCTTACTGGAAGCATTTGGGCAGGTCAGGATATGCTATATACACGTCCAAATACGGGGTAACGATTCAACACGCGTGTTTCAGTGGCAGAAGCGGAAACAAGATGGTTAAGATGTTATGAAGCGACATTTTGTTCTATGTGTCACTTGGGGCCCCTAAATGAGTTCTACTGACTTGTCCAATCATAAGATAGATACACAGCACTGAATTTACATACACATGACTCGGCCAATCAGGATGAACACAACTAGGTGGATGATTCCACTTTCCTTATGGTCAGGTTCAACTTGACAACAAAAACAAACATCAACCATCATCCAAGAACAGATTACATTTGATTTCCTGTCAGTTGTTTATATTAGCAAAACACTGCAACAGGAAGTCAACTGTAGCCAGTTACAATGACTGTAATCGATTACATGTTTTACTGTAATCGATTACACGCTTTACTGTAATTGATTACACGTTTTACTGTAATCGATTACGCACTCCATTCCTTAATGAGTACTTGAGTAGTCGTTTTGTGGTTAATACAGCTTGTCTAGGGAGCACAACCCGAAGCAGGTTGACTGTGGTAGTTATAACAAGGGCTTTCTTTGACTTAGGATCATAAACATTATGGGCCGTACCTTCCAAGTCGCTCTTCATCATTACCGGAAAAGCCCAATCTTCAGCTGCTGTGAGCAACCAGGTCCCGCGGTGCTCCCTCTGCCTTCAGGTTTTCATTTGACACAGACACGACATGCCACAAAGTGGACTTGAGACCAAACTAACAGCAATCTTGAAAATTAAGCCGTAATGAAGAATACTGGACTATGACATTAGGCAATTTATTCATACACAAGGAAAATGCAAGGTGAGGAAAAGAAAGAAAACATATAGAATAGTTAAAGTCTTTAAAAAAGGAACCAAAAGAAGGGGTAAAATAAGTAAAGAGAATTCCACATGAAGCCCAACAATGCTTCGAACAGGGAGCAACCCTGTGCATTTATGGAGTGTCTCCTAGGGGTGGAAGCAGCCTCAACTTGGTAAACAATGTCAAGTTACTGCAGTAAATCATTGGTCAACAGAGAAATATTGTTGTGGACAAGTTCCCTGCCTTGTGTATCTTCCTCTCAGCCTTCCTATCATTTCAATAAAGAAAAGAATACTAAGGGGAACTGGAACGGATGGTTTATGGTTTAGCATAAGAGTTCATTAAAAGGAGACAAAGAAGTGGTCTGATACACGGAGGAGAGGTACCGTGGTGTCGGTTATGCTGGAGTAGGAGGTCGAGGGGAGATGCCGGCCTTGTGGCTTGGGATCCATGACAGTGGGGGGTCAGGTCAAACGACTCTGGGAGAGAGAGAGACCACTGTGGCAGACTGGGAAGAGTCAGGCAGGGTGAAGTCGTTCATCAGGACCAAGGGGTGCGCCACCTTCTGGGAAGGAGCTCAATGTGAGCATGTCCAGCTCATACGGAAAATTGTTTGAAGGCACCTGGAGGGCGATAGAGAACATGCATGGTGAGATGGAATGGACTGGATATGGATACAGCATGATATTCAAGGGAAGAGAGGGTGAGATCAGGTGTTGATATTATGCTTGTAGCTAAAGCAGCAGCAACATAAAACCCTAGGCCTGATTTCTGATAATCTGATCTCAAAAGAAAAAAAAAGTGGTGAAAATCCACTCCAAAAACCAGTCAAAGGAAGGTGGCGGATGATTTTGAATCTTTGAGTGCTTTCCTTTTTTCGAAACAGCTACATCATGAAAAAGTGTGATGTTAAGAAGAAAGAGACATGTTGTTTCCAAGATATTGCATGTACAACAACAATGCAAAGGTTGTGAGTTCAATTCTCTCCTGTGATATGTCAAAACTTTGATATCCTACGGGGTCAGAGAACTGAGTGACAAATGTCTGCTTTGACGGGGTTCATAATGTTTATGAAATGCGGCAGCATGTTCAGTATGACTGCAGACATGAGTTGCCAAATTTAACTTGTAAGCTCCTGTCAGACCTTTAAAATCCCAGATCCTAATCCTGGATGTTGAAATGGCATTGGATTTTTTTTTTTTATGAAGACCTTTCTTTTAAACATGAACCAAATATGCATCATTCAAAAAACTTAGAATAAAACATAGAGTAAGCCCCTTGGTTTTCACCTGAATGATCTGCTTTATTTAAGGAAAAGAACAGAGCCTGGTCTCTTGCCAGACACTCTGGGGATCCATCCCATTGATCTTCATTTAGACAATTTAGAAATAAATGCACATCATCTGTGAGGAACGCCAAATCTGATTACTACATGGACTAAATCACTAGCTCCTATTCAAATCCTTCAAAATGTTGGAAGGCAGTACATTCTAACAAAAACAAAACCACTGTTTCTTTACCTACACATGTCAAATTTAACGACTGCGTAATATCTGAACAGAGAGAGATCTGCCTAGCCTTTAATAAGCACTTTGCTGATGCTGGTAATTTGTTTGATAACAATTATGCAGGGCCCCCTACTGGTGGTGATGATCATGTGCACTCTGTGAGGCATGCCTCTCAGTTTTCCTCCCAGCCTCTCTCTGGTGGTCATGATCATGTTACACTGTGAGGCATGCCTCTCAGTTTTCCTTCCACCCTGTCTTTCTTAGTGATGTTTTTGAAGCATTTGCAATCCATCGATACCAGGAAATCAACTGGAGAGGCTAAACGGGATCCTTTTTTTCTCAGGCTAGCTGCTCCATTGATTACAGAGCAAATAATTCATATATTTCATCTTTCTTTGTCAACAGGTATAGTTCCCTGCGCCTGGAAAACAACTCGTGTATTTCCATTACATAAAGGTGGAGATAGAAGTGACCTAAATAATTATCGACCAATCTAAAAGCTACCCTGTCTATCAAAATTCTTGGAATCATTGGTACATAACCAACTCAAAGCATTTCTCTCAAAACACTCTGTATTAAGTCCACACCAGTCTGGGTTTAGGGCAAAACATAGCACTATCTCAGCCACTACTTAATAAATGACATAGTATCCACCCTTGACAGAAGAAAACATTGCACTGGGCTATTTGTAGATCTGTCAAAAGCATTTGATATAGTTGATCATTCTCTTCTTTTACAAAGACTACACAGCGTGGGCTTTGATACAGATGCTTGCCGTTGGTTTCAGAGCTATTTATCATGTGTCCCGTCTTATTTACCATTTATATTATAAAACATGGTCTCTAAGTGGCATCTTTATGTGGACGACACTGTTGTATATTGTATTACTGATTCTGTACAACTAGCCATTGAGAATCTGCAACTCTCCTTCAGTGCTTTACAAGATGTGCTTGTTAATCTTAAACAGGTACTTAATGCAAACAAAACAAAATTCATGCTTATCTCTAGATATTGTTTACAATAACTTACATATATCCACTGTGAATGGGTCTGACATTGAGAGAGTTTCAGAATACAAATATCTTGGCATCTGGCTTGATGACAAATTTATATTTAAACACCATATAGACAATTTTGCCAGTAAACTGTGGGGGAAAATTGGTTTCTTGTACAGGAACAGAACCAGCTTCCTAGTGATCAGCAGAAAGAGGGTAGATGATGCAGTTTTCCTATCAGTCTTGGATTGTGGAGATGTGGTTTATAGACATGCTGCTGCTTCCACTTTTAAGCCCTTAGATTCTGTTTATCACTCCGCCCTCAGAGTTATCACCGGTAATAGCTATGGTACTCACCATTGTATCCTGTACAACACGTCTCTCTGATATGCACTGGCATCTGTTTCTTTATAAAGCCACTGAAGGAGATCTTCCACCATATATAACTTCATTATTGGACTGGACCTCTGGACCTTATCATACTGGCTCCAGTGATTGGCTTACACTTCATGCCCCCAAAGTTTGCACTGAACTTGAGAAATCTGCTTTTAGCTTCTGTGCCCCTGACATGCGGAACATCTTACAGTGTACTTTAAAACTCAATACATTGGTATCCATTGGTCAGTTTAAAGCCTTAATAATAACCGACCATTTCACCAGAGTCTGCAGTTGCTTTAATGCTTAATTGACTGACTTTTCTTGTTTTTGTTTTGTATTTTTGTATTTATTGTGTGCTGTTATTCTCAACATCATTGTAAATGATAGCTTGCTCTCAATTATCTATCTTAAATAAGGATTGAATGAATTGAATGAAAAAGAAAAGTCAAAATGGGTAATGGTTAGCCTGACACGTCAGACCCATGGAACGTACGCAAGCTAGCTCCATAGGGTCTGAAAGCGGCCTTATGAGAAATAAACAAATAGCTTGATGGCGAAAATGGTCGTCAATAAAGTAAATTTGACTGACCATATCGATGTGTTGGTGCCTCGTCATTAACGACGGTGGGAATTCCTGGCCGTCTTTTTCTTGTACTTTAATGTAATAGTGCTCAATAGTGCTAGTAATAGTGTCACAAGTGTATCATTGCTCAAGTGATGAATTACTTTCTGAAGCTTGAGATGAGTAGCTTTTGCATGCAAATGGCCCTGATTAGAACCTAGACTATAGTCTGGTCAAACTGATATGCCATAATAATAGAAAAAAAATCACTAATGATGAGCAGCTACTTTGTATTTAAGTAATATAATTGAAAATTATTCTCAAAAGCTTAAAAACTTTAAAGGTCCCCTCTACTCAATTATTTTTGTTAACCCCTCTAAGAGGCATGAATTTGACTATACAGATTGTTTTTTGTGCATAACTTTTTCACATTCTTCTCTTGGAAAGGGAGGGCTTCACTGTACTTCCCTGAAATCTGAGTTGCATGTGTGATGCATTAATTGGTCAAATGTCAAATGCACTATCATGGTCCAAAATGTGGTAACTTGACACCTTTAGCTTCAGCATACACCAACAGCTGAGAAGGTATTGACATATCTTGAAAGGATATAAGCTGCCAACTTGGACTTCCTGGTAAATATCAATGGGTGCTTGTTGCCAATTTGCATATTCATAGATCCTTGCATTCTCAATGAAGGTAAAGGTGTAGAGATGCTGTTCAGCCATTTTCAGTAGTTTATTAAACAATTTGGTGGGGAAAAAAACATATTTATACCAATTGTTTTTCAATAGAGAAACTTTTTAAGGATTTAAAATACATCTGGAGGGGATATTTAATCTTTTACATGTTGTTTAAATGTCCATGGTGTTTACTTACTTTAATCTATGTGTGGCACCACAAAACCTTGTAAAATTCGACCTTGAATGGAATTTTATGTTAATTTGTAGGTATTTAGTGTGGAAATGGTTCACAACAAATTTCTGTTGGCACGAGGCAATATTCATAGTTGAATGTGAAGTGTACATTAATGCATTGTCATTCTGTGAAACAACAAATTGCTGTAACCTTTTACTGTGAAAATCACAGCATGGGCCAAGAGTGTACTGTAACGGATTAGTTCAAAGCTGAATCAGCTCACTCACTTAAAAGTCTTGGAACATCAGAGTAGCCCACTCACTGCGACTTAGGGTTGAATTCCCTCCAAGTAAATCCAACTCAGGGCTGTCATCAGTGCCCAAGAGAGGCTCTATATGTAATGTTTAGCTTTGAATGCAGGGGGAAAATATTAACTGAATCCCTTTTTTGAGTCCTTGAAACAACACGAGGAGTGTTTGATGTGTCCACTTCATACACATGTCTGGTCAAGTGTCTAGCATGGTAAATCAAGCACACCTCAACTACTTAAAATTGTTGACAGCATATTAAAACAGACTTTTCACTTCAAAATAAAGAAATAAATACAAATCAGGATTTAAAGCTTTCATATTAACAAATACTTTTGTTAAAATATATTTTTTTCTGACTTATTTTATTCCTTTTTGTGACTTTTTACTATACACTTTTTTTTGTTTCGAAACGGTGTTGAGAAACACTGTCTAACAGGTTATTATCCACTGTCAGTATTGCCGCTTTCCACAGAATGGCCAGGACATCGATGCCAGCCTATATACAGACATGAGGCTGGACACCTGGTGTCCTGGTGCAGGCACAACAACCTGGAGCTCAAAGAAACAAATGTGAGCTGGTTGTGGACTTCAAGAGGAGCACCCTCCACACCACTACCACCGCCTTAACATCAGTGGCTCAGCAGTTACCACTGCGGAGTCATTCGAGTTCCCTGGGAACCACAACATCCCAGTACCTCAAGTTGAAGGCCGACATCGACAACGCAGGTCCAATTTTACACACCTATTATCGAGTCCATCCATCACCCTCCACGAGAACTTGAGGCAAGGCCAAACTGAGATGCGTCATCCGGACAGTAGAGAGAGAATCATTGGCCGCAACCTGCCAACCCTCCAGGAACCTCTACAACTCCAGGACCCAGGAGGCGTGCCAACAAGATCATCGCCAACCCCTCACATCCTGGCCACTACATCTTCCAAGCTCTCCCCTCAGGGAAGAGACAGTGCATCGTGATGTCTACCATGGCGAGACACAGGGTCAGTTTCTTCCCTCATTAATAGCTGAAGTGTAATGCCCTGGCTGTCCACCACACGTTAGCCCTACTGCTACCCCTCTACCTCTGTATATATTCTGTATATAACTCTCACTTCACCCCATCCTCACGTGCAATGACTTACAAAGACTGTAACTCTGTATACAAAATAATAACTCTGTATACCCTGTACAGGAAGAAGATGTTCTTTCCACCCCTATATATTTATTACGCCTGTATATTATATTTATTATGCTCCCAATATTGTGCATACTGTCACCTCTCCCGATTCAATTTTTGACCTCTGCCCCCACTGCATTTGTACAATACCTCCAAATCCACTGGTTTTTATATTTTTTATTTTATATTTTTATAGTCACTTTTATGTTATTCGAGATGTTGTTTCCTTTTGTACAAGCAAACACCAAGACAACTTCCTTGTATGAAAATACTTAATGAACAATAATGAACCCTTGCACTGAAGAACCATATAACTCAGTTTTGAAATGTTTTGGACAGTCCCTATATTTGAAAAGTGTGAATGTGATATATCACAATAAAGTACTCAACCTCTATGGTCTTTAACTATGAATGAACACAACACTCTAACTTACCATCCAAAACATACCAAGTTGGAAAACATTATTCCTCTGAAAACCTAAAACAGAGTTATGTAGTATATGTAGTATATATATAACTAAATAACTATATATATATATAGTTATGTAGTATATATATAGTTATATAGTATTTTATATAATAGTACATAGTATATTGTATAGTGTATAGAATAGAAGATGTTCCCCCTATGTGTTTTTCTACTCTATTCTATTCTATTCTATCTATTCTATTCTATGTGGTTCTTCATCTTGATTATCATTCTGGTTCCAATGTAATCATGATGTACTGACACCGATTGACCACTAGGTGGAGGTGTTGATAAAGGAGATTCCTGTCCTTAGCTCACAGTTCTTGTAGAGGGTGAAATCTAAAAAGCCAGTAGGGACCTGTGAAGGGTACTATGTAGGTGCAGAAGAGACATTTTTCTCCTTACTTCCTTCCATTTTATTATAAAATGTTTCAATCTGAGAGGTAGCTTCTAGGGTCTTTCACATAGTCACTGACATCAGTTGTGGCCTAAGCTGGTTTGGCACCGTCTTTGGTGAGGTGGAAAGTGAGGTACATGTGTACAGTACAGTAAGCGACACCTCTGGAACACTTAGTTTACCTTTGCAGTGATCAAAGTCAGCTCCTATCCGTCGGGTGCAACATTTCCTCTCCAACAGATTATTACACCATCAAGCATTGCAATGGCAACATGTGATGCACATTAAAAGAGAAAAATGGTTTAAACTGAGATTAAATGCCAAGCTGAATGAAGAAGCTTAGTTTGTCTTCTCTTTTTGCCGACTTGTAGTTCATGGTAGGACTAGGCCGATTTAAGTTTTTTGGTGTTTGCTCCAATACCGATTTCAATATTTTGAGCTTAATTTCTGATAACCAATATATCTGCCCAAATACTTGTAACTATCCTTATTATTTTTCATTAGGATAAGTCAGTAAAGCTTGAACTTTTCATTTTAGCAAAATATGTATTGCTTATTGTTATACATATAAGAAAAACACTGTGTATTTTGTGTCCATCCAAACCAGTTGCAGCTTTAACTATGAGCGTACACAACACTTACCATTATTAGACAAATATGTTTGAAAACATTGTTCTAGAAAACATGAAATGGTCCTTGGTCTCATAGATTCATAGTGATAAATAGCATGCTGTATAAAACCCTTCCAGGTGTGATGTTTCCTCAGATTCCTGTCTTGGAATTCTGTAGCTCCACACAGACCACAGAGGTGAGATTCATTTGGCCCCACCCTCTGGTTCAAAACCTCCTTTACTATATGGTAAAAGGTAAATGGACTGTATTTATATAGTGCTTTTATCCAAAGTGCTTTACAACTTATGCCTCACACTCACCCATTCACTCACACATTCACACACTGACAGCGGAGGCAACCATGCAAGGTGCCAACCTGCTCGTCGGGAGCAGTTAGGGGTTAAGTGTCTTGCTCAAGGACACTTCGACACGCTGCCAGCAGGAGCCTGGAATCGAACCGGGGACCTTCAGATTACCAGATGACGGCTCTACCTCCTGAGCCACTGTCGCCCCATGACGGTGCACTAAAATAGTTATAACAAAACAAATGATACATCTGACGCTGAAAAATGTATACTAATGACATTAATATTCCACAATAAGCAATTTATGACTTAATAAAAAAAAATAATTGTACTGGATCTTTAAATAAAGTCATCATATTTAAATTTGGTTGCAAATCCTTTGCAATCAATGACTACCTGAAGTCTGAGTCCCTTAAGTGTTCATCTGAAATTATTTTGTCTTTAAAGGCAGAATCTGTAATGCAGTCAAACAGCTACCTCTAGGCAAAAGAGCTCAGCCTGGTATTGCACTTTGTTTAATTTATTTTGTTTTGGTCTGATGTGTGGGTTAGAGTTTAATCATTTATACTGTGAATTTCTCCAGACCTCTCTTGACAGATCCTGAGGTGTGGCCAGCAATAGCAACCCCTCCCATATCCACACACAACTGTATTTTCACTTAGCTTTTATTGAACCCTCAGGTAGGGTACCATGGGCTACAAGCCCCCCAGGGTAGTTAAGTTAGTTAGTTAGAACCGTTATTTAACCAGACAAGTTGACTAAGGACACATTCTTATTTACAGCAACGGCCTGGGGAAGTAGTTGCAGGGGGAGAATGGTTACCATTGATATCAGCCAATTAGGGGAGATGGCCTTGATGTCAGAGACCTGATGGGGAGTTTGGCCAGGAACGTCAGGGAACCCCCTACTCTTTGCGACAGGCGCCCTGGGTTCTTTAGCGATCAAATTCAGTCGGGACCTCGGTTTAACGTGTCATCCGAAGGACGACACTCACAATTGTACGGTGTAAAAAGTCCCCTGGCTGTTATTATCTCCCAAAACACTATATGGCACCAAATCGTCTTTCAATGCTTTCCCAGTATGCCACTAATGTATATCACCAAGAATTTATGGCCGACTCATCTCAAACTATGAGGTTATTCCATCAAAACATTTTGAGCTACATTTTTTTTTATTTTTTTTTAATGTTTTGTCATTTTAAAACGATTGCAGCATAATATGATAAAGGCATAGCTTTGAAATTATTATTAATATGTTATTACAAAGAAAATCACAACAGCTTTTTTTTTTTTTATAAAAGAACATTTTTGAAGTGACCACATATGGGGCTAAAAGCCCCCTCTTCACTGGGGTAAAGGGCCCCCCTTTTCTTTAGATTTTTGCAGTAGTCCAATAATCAGTGATTTTACCCTACCTAGCAAGCTTATTTGGCAAAAAACGAATGCATATTTAGCATATAGGGTGTTAACTGCTAGCTCTACCATTAGGGTAGGCCTTGCCTATCCTGCTAAATGTGTTTACTTGTATACCCATATGTATTGTCTCATGTGCCAGTGTCACAGATAATTGTAAGCACTGACTCATTGCTAATTATGATCTAAGACATTAGAGGTCAAACCCCTCATCTGTAGGCTGTAAACAACACTTGTATTCACACTGGTCCACTTCACAGAGACTGAATAAATGAAACATTACCATTCCTTTTTTCTTTTGTTTTACTCGAGGTCCCCTTCAACTAAAATGTTATAGCATGGGGCCTATTCATTTGTTTGCCCGATCAATTGGCAGATTCGCTAATATTGTTATCAACATAAGAAAGGCAAGTGTTCCTCCTATGAAATTCTAATGAGGTATTTTCATGGAAAGAGATTGCCACTGAAACCTGTGATGGTCGTTTAAATATGCAAAGTGACTCAGCATCAACAGAAATATTCTATTTCAGAAAAAATTATTCAAAACCTCTGCAACTTTGAAATTGTGTCTGAAGTTTCAAAATTGTCTTTCAAAGAGCAAAAAACAATGGATGTATCAAAGGGCTCTCACCATTATACATTTTTGGCCATTACAGACTTTGAGCCATCATCTTTGTGTTCTGAGATTATTACTGAAACTTAAGTCCAAATGAAAGAATTCATATGGACAACAGTTTTTCAGAAAGGCACTAATGTTGACAAATGCAAAAACGGACATCCAATTACAAATTCTGTTAAGTCAGTGTCAAGACTGTGAGAAGTTCCATCAATGTTGTAGACTGCAGACTTCACTACATTTTATTTCATATGTTTTGTGTTGTCTTTTTTTTTTTTTTTTTTACTGTAGCTCTCAAGTAATATTTATAAACAGCAGCATAATCAGTTCTCAGAGGTGGCATGAATACACATTTCAAGTCAAGTAAGGGAACTATTTATTGTTTTTTTTGTTGTTGCAAGCATTAGTCTCATAACTAGGCTGATTATGCTCTCCAGAGTCGAGTATGAATTTAGTTGCACAAGCCCCTTGAAACATGCTAGACGATGACATGAGATTAAGGGCTATGATAATTCAGTATGATGATGACAGCCCTTCAGTGACAGCGCTAGTAGCTAAATTAATTGAAGTGTAACTACTCTCTAAAATGAGCAGGGATCTTGAAGTGTGGACTAATTAAAATGTAAAATGTATGTCTAAGAATGGAACTTAGAGATTTAGGTCATTAGCCCAGCAAGACTATTTGCCTGCTATGTCCACGTACTATCCATAGGTCCCCTTTAAATCTTGGTTGTCATCATTCTTACTCCCCCTTATACAGGGCACTCTGCAAAAAGCCCACCACAATGATGGTGGTCCCGGCTACAACAACGGAAGCCAAATTGACAAGTGAGCAGAGGGAAATGGTATATTTTTAGAAAGTAATCCACTGCTGTTTAGAATGGACCCTTTTAGTGTTTAGTATACAGGCTGTCTTTGCGTCACAGGATTGAGTGACACACAGACAGAGATGAGGACAAAACCCCAATAGAGCCTTGAGGTATACACTCAAATAATGGAGGCAGCTGTGAAAAGCTGAATAATATTTAGCAGGACTGTCTGAGATGGATGTCAAAAGTAATGGGCAAGAGGAAATTTCTGTGTGTACCGTATGTGCGCGATTTGGGGGGGAGAGAGAGAGAAATCAACGAAATATAAACAGCAACAAAGCCTTGAGACTTTCCTTAAAGGGGAACACCACACAAATGTGTTATTTCCACGGTCAAGGAAAGTTCAAGCAATATTTGTGAGCATGAGCTGCTCTCACGTGACTCATGAGAGAAGTAGACAATGAATGCAAACTGATTTTGTTGAATTTGTATTCCCTAATAAGCTTTATTCTGATACGGTGTTCTCAGTTCTGAAAAAGAAAATGTACCCGTACGCAGAACATTTTCCTGGGTGTCTTCAGGTCACCTTTTACCACCTTTCCTAATTCACTGTCTATAGAGCAGCTCCAGACTTTATACCCAATGACATCACAAGTTTGAGTCTTAGCACTCTAGTTTTGGGATTTGGGAGAGTTGTTCATGTTCACTAATATTTCTTTGGGACTGTCTTTAGACCATAAGAATAACATGTATAAATTCTTTAAGTGGTTGGTGTTCCACTTTAAGAACAACAATTTTGCATGAGAAGTGTGGAATTACACAAAAGGTGAATAATACTTAACAGGTACAAAAGCAGTGGAAAACAGACTTCTAGAGGGTGAAGTTATAATTAGGTGGAGAAACTCTGTGAGAAACATTTTGGGCCATAAAAAAAATCTTTGTGCATTATCATAAAACTCACGACTTGAAATATTTAATTAATATTTAAAATTACATATGAAAAATTATACAGTTTGTATTTTATAGTCTGCTGTAAACATATCAAATTTCTATGCCAAAGTCAGATTCAAATACATTTAAATAATTCAAAGTAAGACATATCAAAACTTTCAGCTTCTTACATGATTGAATTCCAAAACCTTTCCTGAAATTAGAAATTGCCCTGAGGATCTTTTAGATAATGTGATAGTCAATCATTGAACCCTTGAGAGGATTTATTAGACAGAGCGAGTATTTGCAGGTATAAAGTAAATCCAAATAATTTTGAGTGTGAATGTGGCACATCACCGTAAAGTACTCAACAGTACCAAGTACTGTTTTTAATTATAAACTAGTCCATACCCGGGGATGTGCATGCCACAACTACAGTTCTGTCAGGAATCACTCACGTCATTAGTTTAACCATGTATTATGATGCAGAATAAATGGCAATGGCAATACAGTTAGTCTCTGCAGTATGGTTCAACTCTTAGGGGTGCTCCCTGCTGTAAGTGGTTAGAGCATAACAACTTACACAAAGATAAGACATAACAGCATACTGAAACTGAACAGCAGGGAGCACTGTGAACGAATCCCCCATAGGGGATGTAACTTACAGAGTAGTACACTTGAGTAGTTGCATACAATACAGAGTACCAAAGCAGGTGGAGGCTGGGGTGGTGGTGGGTGAAAACCTTACTTCAGGTACAGCAGCAGCAACACTTGCACAGCGTCAGCAAACAGGGTGTGTGTGTGAATGGGGAGGTCTTTAAATAGACCGCCGAATCAGTGTAGGTGGGACTATGGAGTGTCAGCTAAGCTGTCACGCTCCACACATGACTTAGAGTGTCCTGCCAGAACTCGCTTTGCCCATTTGTGTTCAGTCTGTCCCCTGCTGCTTTGCATGAGGAAGACCTGCAGGTCTTGGGACTTCATT
>OMKL01154342.1:28757-47253 GCA_900302295.1 Parasudis fraserbrunneri | reverse complement strand
AAGCTCAGATACTTTGGGCACATGATTAGGGCGGATAGACTGGAGAGATTTTTGTTTGATGGATATGTGGATGGAAAGAGAGGTAGAGGGAGACCCAGAAGAGTTTGGACGGATGATGTGGAAGAGATAGTGGAGTTGAGTGGGAGGAGTGAGAGAACGGCGGCCCTGGAGAGAGAGGGTTGGAGATCTTTGGTTTTTAATCGTATACGGCAACCCTCTTTTCCAGAGGACGCCACTTGATGATGATGATGATGCACTTTCTGAATAAGTCCTCATACTAGCCCTGGATAGGTAGCCACAAAGCAATACGAAGTCAACAAGCTGACTGAGGCTCACTGAAATGTACTCCACAGTACACACAAAGGAGATTTCAGCAAGCCTCAGTCAGCTTGTACAGACAGGAGCGTGACCCCAATTACTTTGTATTGGTTTGTGGCTAACTATCCAGAGCTCATATGAGGAACAGCATGGGTTGCGCTGAGAAAGGACTCAATCAACAACATCACTGTAAGAAATAGGGCAAGGGTTCCAAAAATCTGAACTACCCCTTTAATGGTTGGAGCAAGTATCCTCTCTGAATATAGGGAGGCAAAGTTGACATCATCTCCATTGACTTGTTGACTATTGCCTATTACATGACAGATTACTTAATATGAGCAAACTACCAATCGTATAGTACTGATTATGAAATATGTTGTAGAATATGTTCATATTCATCCCTCCACTTGATAGTCCCTCCACCAGTGGAGTTCACCTAGTAGAATCTAAAATAATGACAGTACGATATATCTACTGATACTATCCAGTAGCTCTTTCATATGAACAAAGGCACAACTTCCTATTTTGGAATATAGCAACTCTGGTATGGGGAACTTCCTACCTCACAACAAAAACAATATTGGTGATAATCACTCAAGTCATTTTTTTATCCATTTCTTATGATGCAGAATAAATGGCAATGGCAAAAAAGTTAGTCTTGGCGGTATAGTTATACATTTAGGGATGCTTACACAAAGATAAAGCATTACAGCATACTGAAACTGAACAGCAGGGAGCACTGCGAACGAATCCCCCATAGCGGATGTAACTTACAGAGTACCACACTTTAGTACAGAGTACAACACTTGACTAGCATACAATACAGAGTAGAACCAAAGCAGGTGGAAGCTGGGGTGGTGGTGGGTGAAAACCTTACTTCAGGTACAGCAGCAGCAACACTTGCACAGCATCAGCAAACAGGGTGTGTGTGTGAATGGAAATGGGTCTCATCATGAATTGAGCGGGTTGGGGGGTGTGCTGTACAATACACTCATCAAGGGCATAAAAACCTAATTGTGGGACTTTTATTCATTTTTCATTACTACACTGTGATAAACAGTGTACAGGCTGGGTGAATAAGTGTTTATAAATGCTACAAACAAGATAACATGTTTGGAGGCGTCTGCTTTGTTGCCACGCATTTTCTATTTAATGAGGTCATTTACATAATGTCTGCATTATAACATTTTCCTACCTTGAGGGAAACTTTGAAGTGGGGAGGGGGAAGAAAAAGACAACCCGGGAGCAGAGCTGTTCATCAAAAAGGCTTTTTAAAAGGGTATGCGAGAAAGAGGCAGTGGCCACCAGACCGTGTGTGTGTGTGTGTGTGTGTGTGTGTGTGTGCGTGTGTTTGCACCTGCAAGCGAGGGATGTGAAGGGTGGGATGGGAAATCAGAGGGGTCTGACTGACACAGCATTGTGAGTGGGGTGAGTTTGAGGCGGTTTGATCCCCACATGCACAGTGAGAGGGTGCCTGGCATGGGCTCTCTTCATGTCTCCCCTAGTAAGACACACAAACTGTCATGTGTGGCCTTGGATGGGTTTCTTTACTGGCATTGTAAACAGAATGTGAAGAGAGGCCTCTGAGCTGCCCTTTCACCACAAGGGGGCAGATGACTGTCTGGCTTGTTGTCCTCTTGACATTTACAATCCGAGTAAATAAAACAAGAAGGTAACACTAAAATGGGTCTACTTCCTTACATTGTTATCGCCGCCCACAGCCAAAGGCCAGGGCAGAGATTATGAAATCAATTGCATTCACATGTGTGTGTGTGTGTCACAAGGCTTATCTTGCAAATTACAGGGCCAATTTGGGTGAAATGTCGCACATAGGCTGACAGCAGCCAAGGATCTGAAGTGTCAAATTGTTTTTCACCTTTTGACTGCAAGAGGGCGCTAGCCTACTACACAGGTTCATGGCGCAGAGCCTCAACGCCTGTTTCCATATGGAACCAACTACTCGTGTGTTGCCCCCAATCGCTCATGTTCAACAGCTGCTTTTGTTTGGAACCAACCAATTGTGTCTTATTGAAGATTAAAATCTTACAGTTGTGTAAGTCCTCTTTTTGTTGCCAGTTTCATGTTGTTATTGCCATTTTCCATCGCTGATCTTTTGGAATTCTTACTGTCCACATTTGCACGCCGAAGGTAAAACAATTGTGGCTTGTACTTATTCAACCCCTGTAATATTGTGTTCGTGTGGCTGCTTGTGCTTGCCTATGAGGCCTGGTCCTATTGACGTGAACTAGCTATAGTTGGCCAGCTTACAGTACCTTGTACTTTTTTGCATGATCTCAATATAGAAAACATGCGAATATGAAGATCATGTGTGGTGTTCACGTTGGTGTCTCAACTCGCTATGAACAACGTGCTTTACTCCACACCTCCTCATCGCAAAATGCAGGTACATTTAGTCTTTGGTGAGTAAATTATGAAGACCACCTGCCACTTTGGCCGGTAGGAAAAAAATGCATTTCCTACACATGCTATTATCATTGGCGACATCAACAATAGTTCGAAAGCCTCTGTTATCACGTTACAGGCTTTGGTTTTTGCTATTCCTGTTCTCAAACTTTGTCCCTAGTGACCACCGTCCTCTCTCACGTGATGGGCTGTTGCCTGTAGCATCTGTATGGATGGTATTCAGCTAGCTAGTTAGCTATCCTTCAATACACTCCGGTTTCACCAGGACCCTGTGCTCTCATTTAGCCATTTCTCCCCTTAATCTCCAGTATTTCAGAGCAAGTCTCATTCATAGTTACTAAGGAGTCATTGAACTACTAGTGATTCGCATCACGTGGTCTTTCATGCACATTCCCTATTCCAAATATAAATGTGAGCAACGATACTAAATCATGTGTAGGAAATATTGTCGGGTAAATAATTGTCTAAGTCCACCAAGTCAAGACAAGCTGTAAAAAGTGGGCAATCATCAGTCCAGTCGACTGGACTGCCTGTAGGCTAAATGAGACAGTTCTCATTTTGCATTTAGGGTGGGGACGTACCTGTTTATTTAAAAGCCATGTATAAACTATGAAACAGAGAACCACCATAATAATACAGCTGGGGTCTAAATGACTTTCACCATGGAAATTGGCATTCTATCTTTATATAGCCTAAACAAGTCCAGCACAACAAGCCACAGTAGTCTTACAAGTAGCCCAATACTCTATTATGAAAAGTAGGCCTACAGGAGCTGTTGGCAGGTGAGCCAACATGTTGATTTCAGACCCTGGCTCTAAACTATTGTAGCTTCTCAAACTCCTTAATAAATGATCCCTCTTGCACTTAAGGTGAATACCACTGAATTTATATTTATATTACAATTTAGTGTTGAAACAGGTGAATTAATATTTCTGCATACAGTTAGTGTTACTACCGCACACTACTATAATATTGATTGAGAATCACATATGAGACCAAGATGACATGCTAGATAGTAATAATAGCAAATTGCATTTGTAAAAAGTTATATATTATTTATGGCTGGTAAACAATCTGCCTGGCCTGTACATGTTTTCATCTACCAGCCACCTTGGCAGGTAAAAGTGTAAGAAAACATGCAAATATGAACTTAAGATCATGTGTGGTGTTCACGTTAGTTTCTCAACTCACTATGAACAACGCACTTTACTCCACACCTCCGCATCATTACATGTATGAAATTCAAACTGTCGAGCCAAAAAGGCCCCAAATATGTGCTGGTATTGCATGCTTGCATATGAAACTCTGCACTTAAATGTTATGTTCCATTTCACATACGTCGTTTTCTTTATATTCCTAAACAATCACACATCAATGCTCTGAGTGAGGTGTGCCCACATGCCACATTCATTTTAATTGTACTCATCTCCATACAACTGCCTACCACCATCTCTTTCAACCACAGCAAACAACGCTATAAACACTATCTGCTTTATATGGACATTGTGTATCAAGATTTGTCTCCATATAGCCTGTCTACTGTAATTACACCTTGATAACGTACTCTGCATATTATCTCCCCTTCATTCCACTACTCTCATGCATACACACTGGACACACAGCCTGCCCTGCAGTTCCTGCTTGCCACCCACATACCCCCTTGCACAGCGGGCGAAGATATGAACTCCACTGAGTGCACTCCTCTAGTTTTTTCTGTGACATTTATCAAAGTAAGCCCAAAGGTTAATATTCTTTTATAGGTGAAAATAAACTGGTAATATCTAAGGGTCAATGCAAATATATTTTGTAATCTGTATTCACAAGGCTGAAACATAAATTGGATCAAATGAAAGATGACTTTATCATCATCTAAGTATACCAAATATGAAGTCTATACAGCAAGTTGATATGTGCCTCACATTTGTGGTAAACAAAAGCTTTATGTGTTGCTGTTATTACTTGATTATAAGTCTGGCGGGATGTGGGAATATGTCCATAACCATGACAGCAATGTTCTGCAATCACAACTAACCGTCAGAGAAACAGTACACTAGACAATCCTATTCATTGGACTACCATCATATAAAAATACATACAAAAGACTTAGAAAGGTGATGTGATGTAAATATATCTTTACCTGGAACCCAACGAAGGAGATCTGCATGGAGAGGATGGTGCCCAGGCAGTAGACAGTGCAGTAGGCCACATAGATGCGGTGAGAGAATCGGCCCGTGAGCATCAGGACCAGCACGTGGAGAGGGATGAGGTTGATCAGGAACACATAGCCACCCCAGGAGGACACCTACAGGCACACGCACACAAACATGCCATATAAAAAGGCCATTGTGACCTCTGAATACGTTTCATTCACTGTGTGGGTCATAGGCATAGAACTTTCATGGATAGAATGACCATTCCCTTATCTACATTCTTGAAGGTCATTTGGTTGGTACACCGTAAAATGGCTGCCACAGAATGTTAGATATTTTTGTCATTGAATTCAGTGTTGGTTTAGTGCATGAGATAGAGATAATGTATTTTTAATTTTTTTTGGGGGGGACTGGTATTATTGTAGAGCATTTTAAGTGGGCGGGCCAGTGCAAAGGTCCAGTGATTGGTTGAAAATGGGTGTGAGTTGGTCAGCACAACTCAATCTATCACATCTTGTGGAGAAGTTTGTTATTTAGTAACAAAGACAAAAATGACCAAGATGGATTCTGGATTTCTGTTTCTGAGGTATAAATAGCATTCTCCAACATGCATCCATTTGGAAAATGTCATTGTTTTGAGCCGTGACATTTTCACCAATTCACTATATTGAACTGTGCGCAATATAGGTCCTTTTCACAGAAGACATCTGACTCATCGTAGATGGGTAAACACAGGTGTAACTATAGATATAGAATAATGAATAGATGGCTACCCATCTATGACACATCAAAATGCCTGCTGTGAAAAGGGCCCATTGTACTAGTATCCACACATGAAACAATGCTAATATCAATGACAATTATCAAAAAATGTATAACAGCCATCTTAGGTGTACCAAAGGAAATTGACATGACACACAGTAAAGGCCCTGGCTATCCAATTCAATTTCTTTGGCCATAGGACTTTTTCTATTCCTATTTGACTATTTGCTTACCATGTAGAAGTAGGCCAGGGCGCAGATGGAGGACCAGTAGACTGAGCCCGTCTTGACAGCCTTGATCCACATGTAGTAGGTCAACAGCATGCAGAAGATTGCAATACCTGAGTAGAGCATGGGGGTAGAGCTAGATCATCTAACTTATCGTCTAAGACCAGACATTTTGTATGGAGGACATGGATTTATCCAACAGGCCTTTACCTTCATTATCATATGAGCCAGCAACAGAACGAGAGATGTAACCAGGCACCACTGCAATCATGGCTGCTGCTAAGAGCCCAGCACCAGCATCCTGAAGATGGATAAGTCGATAAGTGGAGATGAGTACTATACCAATGCTAATAAAAACAAAAAAGGTGTCATTTATATATCCAGTATACCTTGAGCTCCTTGGTGAAGTGGTAGGTGACTATGGCGGTAAAGGAGGAGAAGAGGGGAGCCAGGAAGACACAAACATTACGGATGTCGATTGTGATGTGGAAGAAATGGAGGGTGTGGTACAGGGCAGCAGAGGTGACCATCAGTCCTGGTGTGGGAGAGGGAGGACGCGAGACAAAAGGCATTCATATGAGCTTGCAATTGGCCAAGTGCAGGTGGCAATGTCAGCAGAGGAACACTGGTATCACTTGGACTAACCTTATACAAAACCTAAGACCTGCTCTCTCCTTTAAATCATAGAAAGTCATCTTCATGTCAATAAAACAACCAATTGGTGTATTTCACAACCTCATTGCTTCTTGAACTGCTTAATCAATGTTAATCTCTTCTAGGTGGCCAATAGCAATATCCAAATTCTCGCACCAATATCAGCCATTTCTCATACAGACATATTTTAGTACAAATGCGGCTACAAGACAGGTTTAAGCTTTTCTGACCTGCCCATCTTAAGATAATCAAGTAGTATCATGAGTGTAGGGGGTTGCAAGACCAATATACGGATTGTCTGCCCATACATCAGTGTATCCCTAATTTCATCCCATTCCTACCTGGGTAGATGGTGCCACCAATGATTCTCCCAAGAGGGTACCATGCCCTGTCATCAAACCAGTTATGGAATTTGTAGAAACCTTCCTCTGCCAGGAAGCGTGTGGTACGGTAGTTAAAGTACCTGAGAATGAGATAGTATTAACACCACTTGGGAAGAAAAAAAAAGAACAATGTATGAGAATAATCGTAAAAGAAATATTGGACTCACGGATCAAACTCATGGATGACACTTTCGAACCTCAACACAGAAAACAGTCTGGTCGAAAATGCTGAGGATGAGAATTACAAAAAAACATGATAGGAACATATAGGCAGTCCATCCGAATTCAAATTACAATGTTTGTATGTGTTTTGAACCCCAGAGCACAATACAAAATGGTCAGGGTACAAAAAAAATAGTGTAGCGTGCATAGTGTGGTTGAGTGCTTATGAAGACTCACAGAGGACAGCGGCCATAGACAGGATGAGCAGCTTCAGCAGCGTGTCCTGTTTCTCATAGGACAGGCGCAGGAAGCCCAACTTCGTCATCTTTACAAGGTTAGTGACAGCTAACCTTACTGCCTAGCAGAAAGAAAACAAACACGACATAGCCTAATCAGAGTAGAAAACACTGCAGAGGCATCTTCCCGGTTAACTTCAGTATTGAGAAAATACAATCACAAGTCTATGGTTAAAGCTCAGGTGGGAATTTTGAAAATCTGTGGCTGTTAGGGGTCAAGAGCTTAATGGGGATGCCTGCCATGTAGCTACCATGTCACAACAATTTGAGAAGAAGGCCCATCATGAACAACGGTAAATGGAGAAGGAAGTTAAATAACTGCAACACATTGTCCTGTTTTACAAGCCAGAGACGGAAAATACGGAAAATAAATCAGTGAGTCTTCAGAGAGTCTCTATGTCCAGCCCAACCAGATAAGGACACGCACAGGTTGATGTGGCGTGCAGGAACCAGGAAGTGCCTTCTGTGGAAATGCTAGCCTGCGGACAGTTTTACGGGCAGTTTTACTCTCAACACCTTTTTTTCTTCAACTAACATTAAATTGTGACCAAGAGAAGCTAACGTTAGTCCAACTTCCACAGTAGCACGTCAAGTTACACTGTAACGTTAGCTGCCAACGTCAGCCACCCAAACTTTCAATCAGAAAGTTAGCTAACACACTTGATTTGCACATCCAGAATGAATGCAATCGTTGTGCTTCGCAAGTAAGCGTGCAGACATCATTTAATGTGGATAACGTTGGCAAGCAAGCCGGCGTTTTTAGTCAGTGACAGCGTTGCTAGGTCCATTCAATGATGTTAGCTAGCTAAAGTTAGCTTCCCAGCTAGCTAGCTAGCTGCTGTCTGTATGAACAGGGAGCCCTTTCCCTGAAAGGATCAAGAGAAATCTGAATAACCCATTTAATTGCATCTACACAGAAACAAGGTTACAGGCCAAAAATATAATTTGTCTTCTTCAGTTTGCTGGTTTGAGAGTATGTTCAGTAACACTCACCCAATCCGTTCCTGTTAACCACTTTCCACGCTCACACAACCTTCAGCGTAGAGTCCTGCCCATTCTAGCTACAACGAGTGTTTATTGGCTAAGCGTCCGTTAACAGTAACCCTGCATGTTCCTGATTGGATTATCAGCTATCATTCAGACTCCAGGTCCAAACCTGCCGTAGTTTCTTTCCATTTGGCGCTGTAGTGACGTGTCCTTAGCAGAAGAGAAGCAACTTCAGAGATTAATTTAATATACAGGCAAATCACTGTCCCCCTCCCCAGTGAAATTACAGTATAGGATCGACCTTTCCTTGAGCAAATACTTGTACCAGAGTCTGCATACAAGATAACAACAAAAAGCTTGGGAAATTTTATGGGAAAATAAAATGCCTACCATTGAAGACCAATGTCAGTCAATTTAGTTGGAACTACCCTTTAAAGTAAATGTGTGCTATGCCAGCTGCTGGTGATAAGTTCAATACTGTCATAGGAAATATTAAAAAGAGTTTAATCTATAGAATTGTTAGATTTTGATGGTTAAACAGCTAATTTGAGTGCCAAAATCTGTCATTACACATTTGCTATCATGTTAGCATAATATTACTACTAGTACTAGTTACTACTACTACTACTACCATTACTGTTAATAACAATAATAATGACAATTTATTAATATCACATAATCTACATGCTGGTACAAATGATGACCAGTGCATTAGTCAAAATGTTGAATACTGACCAATTTTATTGAAATTAGACGTATTACTTTTACAAAATCTCACTCACAGAATATCAATCTGCACAAACACTATGCACTTCTTACAATAATTACATACCGTTTCAGAGACATGGCCCCTTCCCATGCCCCAATGAGCAAGATGAGTGAGAGAAATGTTGGTGATAATGTTACCTCATGGTGTGACTCTGGTTGAACATTCAGAGTGTAGTGACATTATATACAGCACAAACGACAAGAGGCCGATAGTCTGTATTGACTAGGTGTATCTCCTCCTGGGGAAAGCTAGAATAAGCAGGTCAAGGCGGTTTCCCTATTCATATGCACCTTCCTTCAAGGGAACGCCAGAGCTGAGCTATGGGACTCCTTCCTCTATAACGGATCTTTGTATTGTACTGACTTAAGTGAATTAAACACAATGCAGATGAAGCAGTTTGGCAGTGTCATCTGACCCCGCAACGGAGTCATGTAGCTTCACCTATCTAATACACACCAACTGAAAAAAAGAAGGAAAAAAAGCAGCAGCTTAAATAGCTAACTTTTCTTTGCTTGTATCCAGCTCCCTGAATTGCATGTTAGCCGTGCCACTTTTTCAAAAAATGTGATCACGGCCTAAAGCAAAATGCTAATTCAGAACGCATATCGAGCAAAGCTTTTCTCCTAACCACACAACAAAAAGTGATTTTACTATTTGTATTCAATTAGTAAGGTTACTCCTTTTTATGGGATAGTTACCAGCTCCCTGGCTGATATTTAAAATTACACTAAAACAAAGTACTTACAGGATAAAAAAAAAAAAAAACCTCCCTTTTTAACTGCATAAGGTTATTTATGGATCTCAGACTAGAATAGCAACGATGCCCCCCAGTTTGACAGAACAGCTATTCATAAGCAAGAAAGCACTCATTCTATGAGAAAGGAGTGTCATTTGCAACACAGTAAAAATGTAAATGACAAAAAAACAATGTCTGTGCTTTGCTTCTGAATGCAAACAAGCCCCTTCAACATAGAGCGAGAACCTCCTTCTTTCAGTCACACCAGCTTGGATGAACTAAAAAAAAATAAAGAAAAATGTATATGACTTCTTGTGCTGTATTTGATTACTTGAGGGACACTCAAATGGCACATCATACATAAAAAAAAATACAATTAAAGAAAATTTTAAATGAGAAAAGAACAGAGTATATAAAGTGTGTGTTTTGAGTGTGAGGCACAGGGCAGTCAATCATAAATATGTAATTCACGTTAAAAACGCATCCCATGGGCCCTTGAAATAATGGAAAGATTTGTTAAAATGAATAATAGATTTGTAAAAAAAAACAAAAAAAACAACAAAAAAAAAAAAAAAAACAAACAACAACACAACCACATTAACCCCTTCTCCCTAACCAGTCAAACATTATCTTCCTGTAGGGTAAATCCTTCTTACAGAATCGCTTTTCCACATTGTGTGAAGCAGCAAATAAGCTTTCCTCTCGTCTCCTCCTAGTGAATAGAAGCGAGAGGGACATCACTGTGTGGGCATGGGTCTCTGGCGGACTGGGGAGGCGTGAGGAGATGGCAGCTTCTCTGTGGAGGAGGAGGAGGTCAGGGAGGACTGCAGGTGGACCGTCTTGTGAAACAGTTTGTTGCTGATCAGTACAACCAAGGAGAAGAGGCGCAGCTGGAAGTGGCTGAGAGAGGGAGAGGGAAAGTGGTCAGTCAGTGGCGAGGCTATTGTCTGCCGTCCACTTCCAAGCAGCAGAATTCACATATGTTCTTCCTGTGCCCCAGGACTGTTCAGTCAGTATTTGTGAGCACGCACCACTCTCTCCTAAAGCTAGAAATCAGAGAAAGAACCCTCCAATTGGTGATGTCATTGGAATGTAAAACCTGGGGCTGCTCCATAGACAAGGAATGGGGCTCTGATTTTGTGAGGCCATAAAATGTTTGTGTGAGCTCTTACACCCAAATGAGGTTTATATTCTAACATTGCTAGAGGGCCTGAACCAGAATTAAAACCCCATTTGGGTATAAGAGCTCACACCAACATTTTATAACCTCACCATTCATCGTCTATGGAACAGCTGATTTCTCGCTTTAGGAGACTGGTGTCCTGGGGCACAGGAAGAACATACGTGAATTCTTATAATGGGTGGCATTCCTCTTTAAGTGTGTTGCCTTGAGCCTTGAACTCAGGTCTCTGTTTGTATCCACTATCCACTTATGCACAATCACAACTAAGACATCGTCTCCTCTGATGATACCAGAGGTTATCATAGCACACCCCCCATCCCTGCCCTTTATCCCACCTGCACTAATGTATATCAACAGGAACAGCACCATTTCCCCGAGACCAATATTGGAAGCTGTTACCTGTGGTGGTTAATGAAAATACAAAGACAGTGCCATGAGTGTGTGTTTTTACGCGTAAGTAAACAGGCCATGGTCACTTGTAAATCCCATCCATTCCTTAAAACAATGCCCAAAGCCTCCTTCTAGAGGCGAGCAAGAAGTCTGAGGTGTAAGCAATGCGAAAGCCCAAAGTAAATGCCACTGAAGCCTGGCCTTGTGCATGGGCAAGCGATAAGCACCGGCTTGCTTCATGACACCCACGTCAAGTGTGAATGTGGACAAAGAAACCAGTGATTCTCATGACAAAAAAAAAACAACGAACTGATTTGATTTAATGTTATTATATACACTCACTAGAGCTTTGTTGGGGTCTTGGCCTCATTAGCACTGATGATGAAGAGAGGGAAAAGGATGGAGAACAAGCAGCCACTGTGTGAAAAAGAAGGAACATGAGGGACAGAATATTGTGCGACTTCATTAAATCACATTTGCACCACATCCATTCACTGGCACTGTGAAAAAGGTTGAGCTCTATTAATGTCATTACAGAGAGCAGAGCATGTGTGTTCTCTATTAATGTCATTACAGAGAGCAGAGCACTGTGTTCTGCAGTATAATTGATTTTACCTGATAATATATGAGGAGGGGAGGGCAGTCAACAGAGCCATGGGCAGACCAAAGCCAAAGTAGTAGGGCCAGTTTCTCTCAATATTGGACAGCCGTTGGTGCATCTCAATGCCTGTAGATTAAATATGGCAAAAACAGATTTTATTACAGTTTTCTTTGAGTGAAATATTTTAAGGTAAACATGCTTTGTGTAGAAACAGATGGGGTATCTCACCATGATTGAACCAGCGATACTCAAAGCAGTACAGGGAGTACAGCAAAGACATGTGGAGAAGGCTAACCATCTGTCCAATGGCATCAATGGGGAAGAGACTAACAATCATACCCTGGAGAACCACAAAACATAAACAATGACTATGATAATAGCAAGGTATTTCATTTATTCACGTATAGACTACTGTGGTGACAAAACAGCAAGTTTTTCTTGACCAAAATGCATAAGTTGGGCAGTCATGGGACCAGCATTGGGGCCAGAATTCCATTTAAACTAACTGGTCTTGTAGATCACTGGTCCTGTGTGGTCGCCCATGAGTTGTTTACTGCTGCAAATCTCTATTCAACCTAGCAACAAAATAACCACGGCTAAAGGACAACCACAGCAGCGCTAACTGTTGACCCCAAACACCCTTGTGAGTTTTCACTAGTTATTATAGGAAGACTAGAGAGCATTTCAATGGGACTAAGTGTCCAACCATGGCCAAAAGGTCCACGAACATGCGCAATGCCACTGAACGTCACTGAAGTATCAATGCTGAAAGCTGATGATGCACATGCTGATCTGTTCCCACAAGATTTCAGCAATGCAACCTCTTGCAGGGTTTCTAACACATGCGGAGAGTGTGGAAAGCTGGATAGTAAATGATGACGTGTTGTAACTCCTCAAGCAAATCAAAATGTAGCATGGGCTTTGTTAACTGGCACAGAACACCAACAAAAACAAACAATGGTCAAAGCTTATACAGACAAAATAGTAAAGCATAATCTCATTGTAGGCAATAGAGCTCCACAGTGCCCACCCTTTACTGATTCCGTTTCTAACCATTTTCTCTATGGCTGTAGCCGAAGATTTAAATTAACTGAAGCAATCTTGCTATATAGAAATAGAAACCTATGGTTCTGTGAGATCATAAAGCAGTTTATGTTTATTATACGATTAACATAGTGAACATTTCATCCTCGTTTTAAATCACTGTTTGCAATTGCCACTTGGTGTCGACATTAGAGCTGCTACTAACAATTATTTTATAGATTAATTGATGCGTCTAAATTATTAATTTTCACACAAAAAAAACAGACAATTGAACATTTATATTTAAGTTTAGTTGCATTTTATTTTTCCCATGAATGCACACTGAAATCAAGCTGAAACATGCACTTTAACAGGGTCTCTTGTACAATCTTTTAAATTATTATTTTTCTTCTTTTGTATTTCCATCAGACAAGACGCTCTGGAACATTTAACTGCCACCAATTAAATGTTTCGAAGCATCGATGCAGTCATTTTGAATCAATTATGTTTTGTCATTGATTTACTCAATTCAGTCGATTAATTGTGACACCCCTAGTCGACATGCACAAATTAAATCTATGCAGCTGTTTTACAATATTAGAGAAGGATGGGTTTCTCTGTTACATAATTAAATTTCACCAGAGGCTATAGCCACAGAGAAACTTCTTCTAGAACCAGAGAGGGGAAGGTGCTGCAGAGCTCTATGGGGAAGTCTCTCAAAGTCAATCATCTTTCACAGCCAATCAAAATGTTACAGATGGAATCCAGTGGCCCAGATACAACAAATCATAATAGTGAAAAGTCTCTACACCTCAAATCAGCTGTGTGATTTGGGTCTGGCCTATCGAGACTATCAGCATTGAGACCAGAAAGCTAGCTTCAATTCATTCAATGTGCACAGGCAGCAACTCAACAGCCATGCACGCTTTTAGGCCAGATTGTGAAGGCAGCTTCATACAAGACCAGTTATAATACTGTAGACAGCATTCGTTGAACAGAGAACACAACAATGGGATCAATTTAATGAGATTATGGCTAAAATACCTGAATTAGGAAGAGGGCCTGGAGAAGGAGGTTGAAGAGCATGTCTGCAATGATCTTGCTGACACTGGGGAAGGGCTGAGCCTTACGGCCAGATACCTCAAATGCCAAGTCAGCTATGTCCTAAACAGAGAATAATACAGTGATGTTTTCTTGAGGTGATCCCCTGCTTAAATCTTATGAAAACCTCTGGAAATATGCTGTTCAACATGAGAGAAATGTAAAATATTTCATTATACAACTACACAGCTACACAGACTTTTGCCTCCGCTCAGAAAGAGGTGATCATAATCTAGGACAGCCAGGCCTACCTGGAACCAGATGGCATTGACTATCTTGCTGAGTACAAACAGAGGGAGCACCCAGAGAGCACTGAACACTGAGGTCAGGATGAACTCTAGCCAGGACCATACGCTGCCATGGAGGGAGGGGTCACCTGGTAGAAAAACATAGCTCTTTGAATGACAGGTTTTTAACACTGGCCTCAGCCAATTATGATGCATGTGATGATGAAAAGAACCCACCCCCAGAGTCGCTCGCAGCCATACATACCAATGATTCTTGCTGTAAGAGTCTGCAGCAGTGGAATAAACACCCGGTAGAAGAGAAACAGACTAAGCTGGAGAGAAAACAGTGAAATGCAACATCAGTTTCTTAGCTGTGACAAGCAGCTAGTGTAGGTACTATGTATATGTCCGTCTGTCTGTCCAAAAATATTTAATGTGTTTGTTGTTTGCCATGATGATATATAATAGAGATGTGAAATTTGGCACAATGATAGATATTGGTGTGCCAATGCATCACAACAAATACTACACCAATCGGCCAGATGGTGGCGCTATAATCAAAGGTGAAAATGCTAAACTTTGTAAGGACGTAACTTGTACACCCTAAGTCTGATTGTCTGAAGTCTTTGTACAGATATCCAGCTATCCTTGATTTACAACTTTGTCAATAATGATGCTGACTAGAAATTATGGTAAAATATTCATTGCATGTGAGTGACATGGATATACTGTAAGCACAATGTAATATTGCATCTTACCCAGAACACTCCCCCATTCCAGGCACAGCACTGAAAAATCCTACTGGCAAGTTTGGGTTCACTGAGAGAAAAAGGAACAACCAATTATAATGACCACCACCATAGAATAGTATGCAAGTAATCAGCAGACAGGCTACAATTTAAAGATAACACAGAGTTCCATGCAGGAAATAAGTTAGTTATGGTGCCACTGACTGACAAGGGGGAGGGGTCAAATAAAAAAAAAAAGGTGCTCATCAAGTGCATCATCACGCTATTACAATGACAAAAACAATACTAATGCATTACTAGTCTACTAATCATAGATTAAAGCAGAAATGTACTGGCATGTGTTGAATGTCAGTCTCCTATTTTGCAGAGATCCGTTCTAGTGTAGGTAGGCTATTGATATGATACTGTACAGGATGACATAACCAATGACAACTAAACAGGCTATCACCTCTTTTGTCATCAAGACCCCTCTCTGAGCTCACTATTCAGTAGACAAAAGCTCTGAGCAAACCACCAAACAAAGAATGCATTATACATTTTCTAGTTTCAATGTGTACAGGTATGTCAGAAAAACAAGATTCTGAAGTTGAAGCTTAATTCAGAACTCATTCAAATAAGATGGCTATAAAAGACTATAACTGCACCAGTTAAGCTGTGTCCATATTTTCCAATGAGGGGTGATAGTTTAGCAATCAACAAATCGGGGTTTTAGCGTGGAAAAAGACCACATTGTCCATGCGTGTGTGTGGTCTCAACAGTGTGAGTGAAATATGCAACCTTTCATGTTACCTACTTGTCAGGTTTGCGTTCCTCACTCTGGGCCCGTCTCTGTGCCAGGGCCCCACTGGCTCTCCTCCTCCGCTGTTCTTCTCTTTTCTGCTGGATGCGGGCATCCAGCTTGGAGATTGTTCCAATCCCCAAAATGGAGTCCTTGATCCCCTTAAGAGCACACACATAACGACAACATATTTCACTCATTGTTCATTTTTCAGTTGTGTTTGAAACATGTCTCATTCATTACAAGTTTTTTTGTTTTACTTTAAAATAAAATTGGCAATCAAGGAATGCTCAGTAGTTCTGTACTTTCTGAAATCAGCAGGTAGCACTGCAGTGAGATATGACAGTTGACAATATTACAAATTTTGGTTGTCAGGCATAGCTGAAGGTTAACTTCAACTATGCCAAAACCAAACATTATCTTAGAAACACCTTTGGAGCAGAAGTGGATTACTTAACATCTGGTTATACATAGGTTCAAGGTAATTAGCAGAAAATAAAGTCAGACATTTAGACAAGCCTCAACTATAGACCTGGGGAGTCACGTGATAGTTATAAGACCCACCTAGTTCCAGACAAATTTTTTCCTGTGGTCTTTTACCATTGGGGTTTCTCAAGGTAGAGGGTTTATATGGTTCCACTTATTCAATTGGTTTGACATTTGACCGGAGTAGAGTTGAGCATGATTAAATGAGTCATATGCGTTTTTACATTTGAGAAAAATTAGAAAAAAGCCATGGGTACAAGACTGTGTACCTAATGCAATTTAATCTTTACTCGTTTCCATGGTAACTACTGTACTAGAGTACCCATAAAGCCGCGCCATTTGAAGACCAGTCTCAAGCGAATGCTGCGGAGCTGAGAGGACAACGTAACGAAACCAAAACAGACAGAATACACTATTGGAATTATATGCTCATGATTGCCTGCCTTGTTTGTTTTTAAACACCGTAGTGAATTGATATCATCAGTGAAAACAAAGATGGTGGTGAATGCTGTGATAACCAACGAGAATGACAAGGGATACAAACCTCAAAGTAGTTGTGCTCTTGTGATTGGTCGAAGATTGTCAAGGCGTTATGGGTACTGTAGTAGTTACCATGGAAACGAGTAAAGGATATGATATAAAACAGATTTTCTCAAAGATTAAGTTCAAACATTTACCTTTATTGGTTGTAACAGTGTAAGAATTAAATAATCTATTCCTCCGTCAAAGATTATGAACCTACACAATACAGTTTGGCTGTAATACTTATAGTTTTGATCTTCAATGGGTGGCTACAATGGGGAAAATCACAGGTGGAACCTCACTCCCCAAGTCTATATAACAAAACAAAACAAAACAAAAACAAAAAATCTGCATCTTGTCAAACAGTGTTTGCTCTGCTACACACACTATCCATCAAAGAGTTACTATAAAGTCTCGCTATTGTATGTATTTATTTCCATTTACTTACATGCTTGCGATTGTGAGGGGTGCATATTCCAACTGGGCAACGAATGTACTAGTTGGCAGTAGAAATAGTCTAATCAACAGTAATTTAACCTATAACCTAAAGTTGCCAGAAATACTCTAAATTAGCATTATCAATATAAATAAAATTTGCAATTCATATGCATTATGTGTGGGTTGAGTCATCAACTGTCTGGTTGTACAGGTGTTGCATGTGTTTGGCAAACATTTTTTTAAAATCTGTCAAGCATGTCTTTTTGCCGTTTTTCTAGTTTTAGGCAAGTTGGTTATAGGGTTTGCACAACTATTCAAAATTCCCAGCCCTAATATTCAGAATATGTTTAGATAACACAAGGCAGCTCAACCGGACAACAAAAGCCTCAGCAGTTCCAATAACTGAAGACACAGTTCCGTGGGTTAGTTTATCTGCCTACATTATTCCTTTCCTCAAACCTCTCTTCTGTCTAGGGTCACAACCTGTGTGTTATTAAGAGGTGCATTACTGACTGTCGCAACATTGCGAAGGAAGGCCCTGACGCTGTCTGTCATCTCTGGACCAGCTGCAGATCCATCAACTGCAGAAGGAGGGGGGGTTGGTGACCTGGTGGTCAGTTCTCATGGCAGGGAAGGTATCACCCAGTGACCTGACACAACACAAAGGGAAACAGGCAAACAACATGAGACCAAGAGCCAACAGTCACTTTTAAAAATTTCTAAAGTATCCCCAAGGTGCTAAACCTAGAAACCCAGGACCAAGACTAAAAACTGTGATATCACAAAGAGACTCTTTCTAGAGCTGCTCCATTGATAACTCTGACTTTGATTACTCAGCATGTTTGAGTTTAAACACCTACAAGAGCGTTATTGAACCAGTAAATATAGGACACATAGGCTATTCCTACAACACATCATCCTGGGTACTGTCACAATGTAAAATATAGGACACATAGGCTATTCCTACAACACATCATCTTGGGTACTGTCACAATGTCCACAAATGTTATCCACTATGGAGAAGCTCTACAAGTATTGCCTGATGACATCACAGATTGTAGTGTTGGATTTCTTTGTTTCTTTGTTTCCACCTTTGGGAGCTATGCGTGTACAGCTTAAAAGGGAATGTC
>OMKL01154342.1:1685-17244 GCA_900302295.1 Parasudis fraserbrunneri | reverse complement strand
ATATAGGACACATAGGCTATTCCTACAACACATCATCCTGGGTACTGTCCCAATGTAAAATATAGGATACATAGGTTATTCCTACAACACATCATCTTGGGTACTGTCACAATGTCCACAAATGTTATCCACTATGGAGAAGCTCTACAAGTATTGCCTGATGACATCACAGATTGTAGTGTTGGATTTCTTTGTTTCTTTGTTTCCACCTTTGGGAGCTATGCGTGTACAGCTTAAAAGGGAATGTCACCCATTTTAAGAATGTTCTTCACGTGCCCCAGGACAGTTCAGTCAGTATTTGTGAACACGCACCACTATCTATAAAAGCTAGAAATCAGAGAAGGAACCCTCCAATCTGTGATGTAAAATCTGGGGCTGCTCCATAGATAATGAATGGAGCTCTGACTTTATTAGGCCATAAAATGTTTGTGTGAGCTCTTACACCCAAATGATTCTAGCATTGCTCGAAGATCTGAACCCATTGTAAGAGCTCACACAAAGATGTTACAGCCTCATTAAAGATCCCCTCTGCTCAAAAACACGTTTTTGTATGGTTAACTCCTCTCGGAGGCATGACTTTGCCTATACTTGATATTTGTGCAGAACTTGTCACCAGATCATATTTTTCATATTCTTCCCCTGGGGAGGGAGAGCTTCTCTGTACTTCCCTGAAATCTGAGTCGCTTGTGTGATGTCACCAATGGGTCGAACCTATCATTGTCCAATATGTGGTAACTTGACACCTTTAGCTTCAGCATAAACAGAAAGCTGAGTAGGTATTGACCCTGGTTTTATATAGTTCAATGGTATTGACACTGTCTTGAAAGAATATGAGCTGCCGACTTGGAATTCCTGGTAAATATCAATGGGTGTTTGTTGCCAATTTGCATATTCATAGATCCTCGCATTCTCAATTAGGGTAAAGGTGTAGAGATTCTGCTAAGCCATTTTCAGTAGTTTATTGAACAATCTGGTGGAAAAACTATTTTTAACAAATAGTTATTCAATATACAACAATATACAACATTTGTTATCAGGAGGGGATCTTTAAGTCAGAGCTCCTTTCATTGTCTATGTAGCAGCCCTAGATCTTACATCACCGATTGGAGGGTTCTCTCTGTGATTTCTAGTATTAGGAGAGAGTGGTGCATGTTTACAAATACTGACTGAACTGTCTTGGGGCACAGGAAGAACATATGTGAATTCTTAAAATAGGTGGCATTCCCCTTTTAAGTCCAAACCAGTGTTTTTGATTTCTTTGATAAGAGTTAACACAGACCCTTGTTTTTGCATCTATTAATATGGAACCTCAGCCTGTTGTTGGCTTTTTTCTGTAATGTTGCTCTGTTTTGCCATAATACAGCAGCTGATGGTAGTCTCCTCTCCTCATTCTCTTCTTTGCATAGTCTACTAGGTAGGCGTAAAGGGACTTCTGAATGGCTAGCACACAGCAGATTAGTCAGATAGCCACACCGTATTTGGTTTTTGAAAGTATGGGTGGGGACCTCAAATGAGTCATGGGCCTGTTTTATTTTACTTTTGTATTAATTGACTTAATATGGATCAAGCTGATAACCGAGAACCTTAGACATACATAGGATATGCCTACTTGATGATAGTCTCTAAATTAGGGTTATCTTCCTATCTATCTATTAGGAACAGACATAAAGAGAAAGAAATCATAAGAAATGAAGAAATACAGAGGGCCCTCCCGATGGAGTCAGCTCAATAGCAACAATGTCTGATCACAGGATCTTTGACTTTGGTTTGAGCAGCAGGGAGAACACGACTTTTGCTGTTTTGTATCCCACTGTCTGGCTAGCGAGTTGCCTACTACTAGCCTATATGTTGGCTATGGCTGTAATGTTCCTAGCTGTGCAACTAGCTATGTTTTTCATGCAGACAATAGATAACCAAGCTAGTAAGGTCAAAGATCGGGCAGCAATTTAAGCATAATCAACTTGTCTTACCTCATGCGACAAGATCAATGTATTATTCACTTGGCAAATTCTTTGTTTTCCACCCTTTTATGTCACAACAACAAAACCAAACAACGCTAACAAACAGGCCCGTGGATAATCTATTGCGCAAGCTCCAACCTCTAAGGATCATGGGACGTGTAGTGGATTTCGTTCTTTTTTGTTTTTGTCAATGAACATGACAAATTATATATTTTCGTAGATTATGTTTATGGAGGTATATTTCTTTTCTAACTTTCGTTGTAATGTAACTTGATTTATGATAAGTAGCGTAAAAAAAAGAAAATAAAATATTAATAAATAAATACTGTCATCAGACCTCTTTGCTGTCATCTCAGTTCTATATTAGATGGCAGCAAATAGATAGATAAGTAAATAAATAAATAAATAAATAAATAAATAAAAACAAATTCCTGCAGCCAGGACAGTAGAGTTGAAAGAGCTTCCGGGTCATTTTTTGTGTGTATTTTACTACCTCATCCAGCGCTGTGTCAAGTTGGCTTAAATAAGCTTAAATAAGACTTCCTGTGCCTTCAAAATAAAAGCGCAAAAATGTAGTACTTTACTACGACGCGTCTGTATTTTGTCTGGCAGTACAGCACAATTACTACTCTGGGAAACCTGTACATTAAACATAGAATGCAGAAAAAGTGGCAGAATATATGTAGAAAATAATTAGCAAGTAATCATGGTGACTGATATTATTAACCATGTCCAATAGGGCCTGTACCTGTCTATAGGCCAGGTGTAGGCCTTATAAATGTCCATATGCCAAATTATATAGGAAGCTCACTTCTTGCATTTAAATCCATAGCAGAGTAAAATACACCTCTGGGAGCTGCAGTAAAAGTCTAACAGACCTTTCACCATTAATTGTGGTGACCTTTACGTTGATATTTTTAGTCCATTTCAAACCGGAAGTGGAATTTCTTATTTAACCTGGCTTGACAATGGTTTTATTAGCAATGAGACAGATTGTGGAGCTCAGTACATTAAACAGTTGTTACATAAATCGACATATGATAGAACTCTTTGACGAGAGCAACGAGCAGAATGCATGTGGCAGTAGCATGCCATATTAGAACTCCTTGGTAACGTTACGCAAAGTTACGTTATAGCGCACATTGATGCTCCGCAGAAAGGAGAATCTGAGCTTGTCAAAATGTCTGAGGTAATGTAATGCTCCTCCATTAAAATAACAAGCAATGACACCTTAAACCCCCAATCCTGTTTTTTGTGTGTCTGTTGTTGTTTGTTTGTTTGTTTGTTTGTTTGGAATTGTAGCCCTTTTTATACATAGGCCTATGTATAAGGAACAGGATTTTACCAATCATAAATCAGTCTATTGATCTGTTTTACTCCAATGTTTACAAACATTACCGATGTAAACAAATGTAGCCTACTAGCCTAAACCCCTAAAGTACACACGCCTGGATCATGGATTAGGCCTGGTTGTGTGAGGACGCTGAAGGCAACACTGCGGTCTTGTGATTTTTCCACTATGAAATTACTTTCTCTTAAAGGCACAATCAGTGATACAAACGGATAGCCCCACCACTAAAATTAAGAAATCGCAATTGACTTTTTCACAGCAGACATTGACATGGGTATACACAGCTGTAACTAATAAACATTATTGGGTCCGCTCCATTTAGGTGTTCCAGTGCCAGGGCTCTTGTATTGTGCATGATGGCTCACTGGCATAGCTCACTGGCACACCTTAATGGAATGGACCCAATACGGTTAATTAGTTAGAGCTGTGTTTGTTTACCCATCTAATGTCTGCTTTGAAAAAGGTCTATTGCTGTTTCTTATTTTTGGCGGTTAGGGTTATTAGTTACAGCTGTGTTTATCCATCTATGACACGTCAAATGCTTGCTGTGAAAAAGGTCTCTAGAGACATGTTTTCATTAGTTGATAAAAAAAAATAGCACTTGATACAATACAAGTGGGGCTTTAATGGTGAAATATCCTAGTTGCTGTTCGACGTGTTCTTAAACAGGTTTATCCGGTTAAACATACATGTATTAATGTTTTGATATGTTGATTTACTATATTCTTTTTAGTTCCACAGTACAATTATACGTAAGGGCCAACCACTACCACCATTGGAGAAATGCTTGCTGCACTGCCAGCTGTACCACTGCCCATTTTGCTGTCCTGCAATCTTCAAGCCAACCACCCGATATAAAGTGCGCAGGCATTTGGATGCACACTTC
Organism: Parasudis fraserbrunneri; assembly: GCA_900302295.1. Lineage (NCBI taxonomy): Eukaryota > Metazoa > Chordata > Actinopteri > Aulopiformes > Chlorophthalmidae > Parasudis > Parasudis fraserbrunneri. The sequence continues at coordinate 13,046 of OMKL01154342.1, read as the reverse complement.
TCCAGAGCCATCGAATATCAAGGTTTGTGTGTGTCATCTTATGCAGACAACATCACAATACCACAGCTTGTATTGGTCAAACCACCGTCGCATGTTTCCAGCAATGATTAGCCTATTCCAAAGAGTAGGTTATTGAACAGCAATCAGGAACAGGAATCCTCTCTTGCCGGTGAGCCAATCAGATTGTTGTCTGTCTCACCTTCTTTCATGTGCATTGATCCTCTTTATTACTCTGTTCAAATGCCGGTTTTTCAAAAGGTATCTGAGAGGAAAATAGTGATCAGATTGGATTCAATCTGTAAATTGTGTTTTTCAAAACTGTTAAAAGAAGTCCTGATCCTAAAATTTAGGATTTTTTTGGGTAAAAAGATCTACAAGGGTTCTTTTATCCCAAATGCAATTAATGTGGTCAGTAAACTACAATAAACTTGAATATGGGAGTGTAGGCTGTATACCATGGATATGAATGCACTGATGTTGTACAACTGAGAGATCTGCGTTCTGTTAATGTGATGTTTTTATCTTGTGGACATGTTTGTGTTTATATTTTTCTGGGTGAGACCAAGGACAATTTTCCTGCCTTGGCGGGACAATAAAGTTTATTCTACTCTATTCTATTTTTTTCTAATCCAATCCTACTTTTTAATCAAGATTAAATGCTGCTTTGGGGTTTTTCAAAGCTCAAAGCAAAAATCAGGATTGCTTTGGTGTCAAATTTCAGGATCATACTAATCCCACAAGGGAGGTGGATTTGAGGTTGATAGAGAAACATAATGGGCCTTACTTTTTACAGAAATGCACTGCAATTTTGAGGATTTGTGGGAAATCAACCTTTGTGCCCCAAAAGTGATTTAGGGCACAAAGGTTGATTTCTCACAAATCCTCACAATTCTGACAAGATGCACACACACACACCACACCACACCACACACCACACACCCCACCACACAACACACACACGCATATATTAAAAAAAAAGAATACATTTTCAAACCAGGACGCTATACCTAATACCATGTTGTTTACTTTAGTTATTTTGCCATTATATTGTCTGTATTCAGCAGTGAATAAAAGTAATTCACGAACTCCTTTTTCTTACAAAACATGCTGTAACATTATTTGACCAACAGATGGCAAGATAGAGGACTATCAATGCACTGGTAATCCAGATTTTGAAATCTTGATCTTGGGATATTTGGATGAAAATTGTCCAACCTGATAATGTTTTGAAAAACTGGCTCAAAAGCTCAAGATCCTGGACTGCAGAAAAGGGGATTTCATTTTGATCCAGATAGTTTTCAGTTGCCTACCTTCCCTTTCCTGATGAAGGATGCAGGATAAAACATTTCCATTAAATCCCATCTCTTCTCTATTGCCTTCTCTTAGGGTCCTAATAGACAGTAGCCTACATTGTATGTTTTTTTGGTATAGGTAAGTTACGAATTTTGGACACCCTATTTGCTACTCATCTATGGTGTTGTTGAAGGATGGAGTCCTTTCTCACCAGAATCCATGCTGTGCTTCATACTGGATACCTAGCTCTTCCTTATTTAGCCTCAAAGCTAATGTAAAGTGATGGGGCCACTATAAAAAAGAAAAGTCCCATATTTTACTCCCTTTCAACAAGTTAATATAGGTCTTTGAGGTCCCCAAAACATGTCTTTGAATTTTTTTTGCTGAACATTCCACTCAGATTATGCATTCTAGCATGCCTCTATATCCATTTGTTTCAGTCCTGTTCTCGACAGGCTGTTTCTGTGTCTGTAATGTGCCCCAACACTGTACTCCGGAACTGCGTGTGAACTCCGGCGCGTCTGGCTCAATCGATCAAATGAAATTCAGATCAAACTAGGCGTTGCTGATCAAATATGAGTTAAGATCCAGCAATTGCATAATAGATATTATCCTATTTCTCGCCTAAAATGTTGTCAGAAACATATTGTAGTGAACCGATTGGTGGAAAAACAGAATGTTTGCGAGCAAGCTGCCATTTTGTACAAGCTGCCATTTTGAGGAGCAAGCCTACCTTGATTACATCATCGAATTACAGAACTCCAAATGGCTCGATTACAGCCACAGTTTCTGGGCTGTGTGTGCCTTTGGGACTGAGCATTTTGACTTTTTCACAGTATTTATTTAGCATCTAGATCTGCTTTATAATCAAGAAAGAAAAGGAAAAGGGGCTAGGGGTCCAAAATTCTGAACGTAGCCTTTAAACAGAGTGATGGCACTATATTGTAATGTATGTGTTAATGTTTTGTTGTTGTTTTTGTTGTTGTTGTCCACAGGTTATTATATCCACAAATGCAACCTTGGATGCAGGCCGGATGGACATTTTCATTGTTTTTGCCAAAGCCTTTTTTTAAATCGTAATCGATTTGTGGATCATTTATCGAAAAAACACAGTTCACCATGGCCTCCCCCAGCCATCCCTCAGGTACCTCCTCCAGCCATTCAGTGATTTTGATCCAAAAATATTTCATACATAAATGCATATTTACTAAAACCTTAAGTACTATAATTGTATGCATGTGTATTGATATAGCCATCTTGATGCCTGTGTTTAGTTTTGAAATCTGTCCAACATTAAAAAAAAAAAACCTTACCAGTTTCATCGATTTCAAAGAGCAAGAAGTGGTTACTGCACAGTAGGAAGTTTTAGGTGAACAGAGGTGAAGCGTTAAAAAAATATTTTATTATTATTATTGTTATATTATATATACAGTATATATATTATATACAGTTATATTATATATACAGTATAGAAATAATAAATAATAAAAAGTGGACGTGAAACCAGTGGTGGAGGTTTTAGGTCAACCAGCTGTTCACAGGACAGGTTTAGTGCGCACAGCATGGCCAGTATGTACGGGACAAATTTATCAGAGGAGAAGAGATGAGGAATCTCCCATCACGGCAGTAATACAGGAAATACAGTGTTCCAACCACCACTGAATCTCATATAAGGAAGAAGCGGTGCTGTCTTCTGGGTAGAAAATAGGTGGAGTTTTCTGAATTTCCCTCTAATGGCATGGTAGCAGTGGGAACACTTTGGCTGTACTGTGTAGATAGGAAGTGCTTCAATCTCTTTGGGGTCAAAATCTGGTGTCAATTGGAATTGGCTTTTCAAAATTTGACATTTTGACCATTGATTATAGCGCCACCATCAGGCAGATTGGTGTTATATTTGTTGTCATGCCAATACACCAATACACAGATATCCATCTATCATTGTGGCAAATTGCATTTCTCATGGCAAACACATTTTTACAAACATTATCCCCCGGTCCTTTTCCTGTTCTTACTAAAGTGCTATGGTGCTCAAGTGCAATTGCTTAGGCCAAAAGTATATTGTAGCGCGTAATAGCAGCTGGAGTGAAGGAGTTGGTAAAACGCTTAGTGCAGATTCTACGTGTCCACTCCCTCTCCTGCCATCCTGAACCCACACAGGTATCCATGTAGACTCTAGGCTCCATGTAGAGGGTGGCTGTTCTCCAGGATCTGTTTGATTTTATTAGTCATCAATTTTGATGATTTTTGACTAAAACCAGTTGCCTTACTGGCATACCAAACTGCTCTCTCTCATTTATGATGGTCCTGACTACACATAGGTAGAAATGTGACATTGGGACCTGACTGACATTAAAAGACTTCAATTTCCTAAGAAAGTGAAATTGTTGTTGTACCTTATTGTACTTTGATGCTGCACATACATCAAATGTCAGTTTGTTGTCTATTTCAACACCCAGATATTTATAGGTCCCAATAGGGTGGGAAGATTAATAACAACAATAATAATAATAATAATAATAATAATAATAATAATTTCAGATTAATGTCCATCTGAAATATGATGATCTTATTCACACAGATGCCATTAGAATGTACTGCAGTGGAGTCGTCAGGTTCAGATGACACGCAGGATCCAGATCAGGCCTCTCTCTCTCCCGCCAAAGAGCCAAGACTGGATCCCACTCCTGCTAGTCAGCCTGAGCAGCCTGAGCAGCCTGTCAACCCAGCACCTCCCAGTTCCACCAGCAGATCTGCCAGAAGGTGCTCACCAAAAGATACTCCAGCCATGACAGAGAACCAGTGGTCAGTTTTGGAATATATCCAAAAACCTCTAGATGAAGATGAGCAGTACCTGCTTAGCCTGGCACCATCTCTTAAAAGACTGTCCAGCCAAAAAAAGGCTCACATCAGACTGGTCTTTGCGGAAGCCCTCTACGAGGCGGAGTTTGGGGTGTAGCATGCACGCACGCACGCACGCACACACACACACACACACACGCACACACACACACACACACTGTGTTCCTTTTTGTTATGGTTGTGAAGTTTAATAAGCATAATGATCTTATTCAACTTCACAATGAACATATATGCACTGGAAACAAAACTACATATAAGTAGGGATGTACTGATATGTTTTTTTAAGGCTTCACATAATTAAGTGGTATCATGACGTCACAACACTACTGGTTTATTTACAACCATGTAAATAAAAGGAGAAGTGAACTGAAATCTATTTCTTCTTTTAAACAAAAGTCCTTATCAGTGTTATGCTTTTGTTCACTTGGCAGATTTATTAAGCTACCCATATAAAGGTCACAAAAATGTAAATTCTACAATCGGCCAAATATCGTCTGTAAAAATACAGTCAGACCCGATACTGATATCGGCCACTACCGATGCACTGCTGATCAATTGGTGCATCCCTTCATTTAAGACATAAATTCATTTAATTAAATAATTTTGTTATCTTTCTGTGAATCTTAATCTACTGTATTAAAACACATTTAATGATTCCAATCTCATGTTCAGATTTAAAGCGATATGGAACTTTGGTGGTGCCTTTGTTGTACGTATAGCTTCCTGGTCACAATATAAGTCCACGTTCATAGTATTCAATTGCAGACGTCTTGGTCGCAAACAACAGGTGATTGTAATCAAATAGTAGGTGATTATCATTAAATTACAACCATTGACAATGAGCTGTGGTATTGTGCCACATTGTATGGCAAAACACATCATGCAGATGCTATGAATACTGGCACACATCTTCATTAATCTCCTGTGGTCCGTGTGTGGGGAACAGATATTAGCTTCTTTCTTTTTTTCTCTCTCTCCATTCACTTGCATAGGTATTACAAGCCAAGTCTCAAGGACTTGTTTCATACATTAGCAGGATCCGCTTTGTACGTATTTGTTTATGTTCTGGAAGTATGATTTTGAGACTCCTTTATCATGTCGTTGTCACCACAGTGTCATGGCCAGGATGCCATACAAAGGTTCCCTCAATCAGGTTTGCTGTAACGTAGCTCTTGGCTCATTGCTAACATTGTTTCTCATCAGAAAAGCAATTCAGGTAGACTTTCACATATACAGATCCAATTTTATTTAACTGTGGAAAAAAACTACTAAACTATCTGTAAAAAATATAAATTTTTCATACAGTTACACCGAACATTATAATAATAATTTATCAGTCTTATTATCTATCTATTCACTGAAGCAGGTGGCTGTATAAAGAGTCTTGAGGTTAGATGATGATGATGATGATGTGCAGAGACAGGAGCTTCAGATGCAGACATTCAAACCTGGGGACTGCACCAGCAGGTAAGGAGAAGGCAAGGCAAGTTTATTTGTATAGCACATTTCATACACAGCCAATTCAAAGTGCCTTACATAAATTAGATTTAAAGAAAGGAAAAGAGCTTAGAAAAATAAAAAGATAAAAAAAATAAAAGGCATAAAAAGAAGAAAAAAAAGTCAATGCATTTTTGAGCCAGAGTGCAAATTACTAGCAGCAATTAAAGGCATAGGTGAACATAAAAATCTTTGGCCTATTTTTTAAAGTTGCCAGAGTTGGGGCATATTTAAGATCTTCCGGAAATATATTCCAGCTATTTGTAGCATTATAACTGAATGTGGCTTCACCATGTTTTGTTTTGAGTCTAAGAACAGTTAGCAGACTGGTCCCTGATGACCTAAGAAGTCTGGAGGGTTCATAGTATGGAAGCTGTAAACCATGAAGTGATTTATAGGCAAGTAACAGTATTTTGAAGTAAATTCTATGACACACTGGTAACCAATGCAATATGTTCAGCTTTCTTAGTCTTTGTTAGAACTCTAGCAGCAGCATTCTGAATGAGCTGTAGCTGCCTACGTCCTTTTTTGGGATGGCCTGAGAAAAGACTATTATAGTAGTCTAACCTAATGAAGAAAATGAAAGCGTGAATTCGTTTTTCTAGGTCTTGTTTGGACATGGAACACTAGGATTAAAGTTTTGCTGGAATCCGTGTTCATGCAAATGTCATTTAGAACCTTAATAAGAGCAGTCTCATTGCTGTGATGGGGTCAAAACCCGATTGGAATTTGACTAAGAAACCATTTGAAGTTAAAAAGTTGTTAAGTTGTTGATAGACAACTATTTCGATTATTTTACTTATAAAGAGTAGATTTAATATGGGTCTGTAGTTGCTAATTACAGAGGTGTCCAGGCTACACTTTTTTAGTAGAGGCTTGATAACTGCAGTTTTCAAAGGCTTTGGAAAAATGTCTGAAAGGAAGGAGCTGTTAGCTATTTGCAGTAAATCACTCAACATGTAGCTGTAAACATTGTTAAGGAAGCTCGTTGGCAGGGTGTCAAAGCAGCATGTTGATGTTGATTAAGATGTTGTACAGTTTCCTCTAGAGTTTTGTAGTCAGTGGCATTAAACTGGGTCATGTTTATCAAGTTACTTTTACGTGAATGTAGTAGTGACACATTTTTGTTTAATGTGGAACTACTGTTTGTCTAATGTTTTGAATTTTATCCCTAAAGAAAGAAGCAAACTCATTGCATTTATCGATGGATAAGAGTTCAACTGTGGCAAATTGTATTGTAGGAATGAAGTCTCTCTTTATAGATGTCATAGTGAATGTGGAGCTTAGTTTTTTGCCGTTCATGCTCAGCTTTCCAGCACTCTTTTTTCTGGACTTTTACAGATGCAGCATTTCTCCATGGTGCTTTTTGCTTATCAGAAGTTTATTTCACTCTAACAGGTGCATTGACATCAATAACATTCACAATTTTAGAATTGAAATGATCTAAGAGATCTTTTGACAGAGGCTGAGGTAAAAGTTGGTAATCGGGAAATAGTCTCCATAAATAGTGCACTAGTATTCTCATTGATATATAAATTTTTTTAACAGTTTCCGATCTAATAAGAATGTCAGGAGTAATAAACATTTCAAGGAAGATGCAAAGATGATCAAACAGAGCAACATCAATAGCCGTTACAAATTATGACACGTATGTCATGACATGTTTCCATCTGCTCTGGCTTGAAACATCTTTCCAACCCTCTTCAATAAAGTGGACTATTTTGCACCATCTTCCCTGTGCTGGAGAGGCCCCACATTGGGCGCCACTGTGGCAGTCGACCCTGCCACCGGCCACCTAAGTGGCTTACAAAGGGGCCCTCCAGCACAGAGACACAGGGAAGATGGTGCAAAATAGTCCACTTTATTGCAGAGGGTTGGCAAGATTTTCAAGCAAGAGCAGATGGAAACATACCATGACAGCAGCTCTATCCTGTGCGTGTGTGGGGATGGCAGATTTAACCTGTGCACATTGATTTCCTCAATGTGCAACAGGTGCACAGCCACTCCTGCTCCCAGGTCTAATTAGCTTGACCCAGGGCAGGTGTGTATGCTTAAACCAGCCATCCCCACACCACAGAAAGTATATCAGTCATAATTGCCAACATTTATTTAAAGGCAGCATCAACAGAAAAATGTTATGATGATACAAACAAACTGCCAATTCTAATACAGTTGGAAAATTCAGATATACAGGGATATAAGGATTTTCAATGAGCAAAGTATATTTAACAGACTGACATTGTTGTGACAGATTTATAACGCAGCTATAGAAATACTCTAGAAAGACTAAGAGACAATGAGAGATCTGACAAAGACTGTCCAAAAAGAAAACAAAGGTCCCTCTATAAATGCTGTACTGCCCTTTGCCAAGTGTCAGCAGAAATGTTTGCTCTGTAAATGCTAACAAGAATGATTTTAATGAGATTTGCATTCATCAGCATTCATACACACTGTTACTGATTCCATTACTTTTCCACGACTATTCCATAACAAATAGCACCGTTTCCATGACCAAGAATGAGAACTGCCATAAGATTAACCATACTAAAATAGGACCTGAATCTGATGTCTCTCGCCAAGACTTGAGCATACTGTATGCTCTGTATGTTCTGAAATTTCCTCACACATTTTTTAAATGTGTATGTTTACCCCAAATGTTAATGTTCACAGACTAATGATTAGCATGGTCTCTTATTGCTTACTCAGTCATAGATTTTCAGCACTGATCTAGAGCAGGGATGGCTACACTTTTTTAAATGGTGGGGCAACGGCTGGAGTATAACATGGATGGTGGAATGGGCATTGACCCTTAGGTCTTATATCAAGTTGTTTTGGTACTAATATGCCTTTCATAATCACTCTCCAAATATAACTTAATCACTCTCTTGAACCCTTTGGAGGGCCAAGAGGAATGCTGTGGACAGCAAGCCCTCGTTTAGGCTGTCCTGATACAGCGAACAAGAAACACACAGGCAGTTATTCCAAACTCATAGCTTTCAGTTGCTACATCAGCAGAGGGGTGCTTGGTGAGACTGGTTTCTCCCACACTCGTTCTACAAGTCCAAGTTTATTGATGGAGGATTGATGCCGTTAAATTCCTTCTAGGTGACTTGGAGATCGTCATCTCCAATGGGAGAATGCACTGTGCATGCAGAGGGTTGTACTTCTGCTGAATTCCCATTAGATGGGATGCTGCAAAGTCTGTCTAAACTGTTCACTCTGCCGCCATCTTGATAACGGGGACTAACAAGACCAGACCCCTGTCTCTTTGAATGGGGAGTCATCTGTATCTAAAAATCTGGCATACATATCATTGTTTTTTTTTGCATATTTGAAGTCACTGGTAAATTACAACATAGAATGTTAAGTCAACAGTTACATTGGTCAAAAAGGACAATTTTGTGATAGAAAAATGCCTTTTTTCCATGGACCAGCTTGTATGCATGCACCATGTGGTGGTATTACTCCTGTTACTTTGAGTAAAGAAAGGATTTTCCACAAAGGTCAAGAGTACAGAAATGTAAAGGTTTATTTTGGTACCAGGACAATAATCTGAATGTTCACACAGAGCAGACAGCAATATTCTCAAAGTACATTAATTATTGATACAGTTTAAATGAGTAAAAAAACAGTCATGGCAATTCCTACCGACAGAGGATAGCGCAACGACTGGGACTGTGACACACATGGTTCACAATTAGCGCACAAAATTCGGCTTATCAACCGGGCTTAAGGGGCTAGCTGGTGACAATGTTGAGTGTGTTTCCTACAATGCTAAACAGTTGACTCTTGCTATCTACAACTACTTAATCTGATGAAAATAAGTCCAGTTACTCCTAACACAATGAGAGCTGGTAGTAATTAGCTTGCAGAAGAATCACAGTTCATTTGATACAATTATCACCACTGATTTTAAAAATGCAATGTCCAAGAACATAAAGCAAACATAGCATCACAAAATAAATTTATATGAACTTACTGTGTAATTTGTAGATAAACTGCAGGGTTCTGATGAATGATCCGTACAAAACAAAGCCCAGAATCCCCTCACCATACAGTGTTGACTGCATGCTGTTGGAATACAGGCCTCTCTGCCATTAACTCAAACACTGTTCCCAGGATGCATCATCATTAACAGTATTGTACAGTGTGTCAAAGACAACAGTAAGTCCCTAATTACGACCCCCAGAATGCATTGTTGTTCACAGTAAAGTACTCTTTTAAAGGTAAACTGTAAGATAGTCCGAATTTGGCTGTATTTTCACAGTGTACCCTGGCAATTGGGAAAATTCCAAAGCTCCTGGTAGTCTTTGGCTACAGTATATGGCCATCCTGTCCTCATCTCTCAGTGGGGGCATATCCTGACACTTGCAGATGGCCTCACAACCCTATCACAATGGCTACAACAGTAGATAATGCCCATATGGTGGTCATGGGTGATTGTCCTTGAGGCATCTCCAGTTGTAAGAAACCTTAAATTAATTATGTAAAGGAATGACTAACTAAGAATCATGTCATGGCCTCATAGGTGACATCACTATAACCAAATAGTCTTCATAAGGTTAATAGCCATAGAGAAAGTAACATGTCTAAAACAAGTCATCTTATTGTATTTTCTGTCATGGTTACTGTACTTTTAACAGGGGTTTATGCCATCTTTTAGGTCAAGGACCTCCAACTGGATAAGCATTAGGCCACAAATCCCAATTTGATATTAAATTAAATATACCATAATGAATTGTCCCAGGTACCCCCTATATGAGAAGATTTTGATAACAGGAGTGAAACCTAGGATAAAATTGTCATTATAAATTATCCTTATTTTACAAGTAAATTAAAGTAAATTTTACCTCAGGAATAGTAACGTAATGAGTTAAATGCTTGGGTGTTTTTATTTATTTTATTATGTATTTATTTATTTTATTGTAGGCTAAATGGCAGACACTGCTAATTTTAGTTGGAGAATTGTTTACGACGTTGGTTTGTGTCATACGTTATGGACTAACGTATTACTAGGTGGGTGAATATCCGCTAAAAACAAACAAACAAAAAAACCTCACAACAGCTAAAAGCACGCCACTTTGGGCACTATAAATTTGGACCGACGCTTGGTGCGCTATCACTATTGTGTCTAATAGACGTTGGCTTATGGATATTTTACACTTTAATATTTGTTGGCATAAACTACGTAAATTTCAAGGATAAAAAAAAAAAGATTTAGAAACAGACCATTCCTTGGAAACGTAATAAGTATATTAGGTTTCCATGGTTATGCCCACTATGGCACACCCACAGGCGGTGCGTTTGCGTTATTTATCCCAGCATCATACGCTCATTTGTACCTGCTAGTGTAGGCTACTTTCCGTTGCGGAACTCAGTTTGTCTGGTGCCTATGTTCTTGGAGGGGATTCTTCACTTTATCGATGGTTGTTCTAAGAATAAGGAATGCCCACAAAAGATATTATGCACTGCTCTGTTTGAGCATCGTTGGCTTCATTGTGTACAGATATATATGGTAAGTTCTACAATTAACTTTTTTGTGCAATTATGGCTTTTCTTTTAGACCTAACGTAGGCACTTAGGCTATAGGTTGTCAATACAACCCCCCATCCAGACGCACGCGCACGCACGCACACGCACACACACACACACACACACACACACACACACACACACACTCTCTCTCTCTCTCTCTCTCTCTCTCTCTCAATT
>OMKL01154338.1:2268-14189 GCA_900302295.1 Parasudis fraserbrunneri | reverse complement strand
ATAATACCGTACAGCTCCGTTTCAATTTGTGAATATGAATATGACGTCTCTCCTTAAGCTGAATACCAGAGAGACAAGACTCTAGTGATGATGGTGATGTTGTCGAGAGTTAAAATCCCGGAGCTGCTCCATAGCCAGTGAACAACCCCTAGGTCACTGTGACGAAACCCAAGGCGATTTCACCGGGATATGGGTACATTTTCTGAATCGGCCGTCAGCCCTACATTTGAAATGAAACTAATTTGGACGTAATCGCTCCAACAAAATCTCTGAGCCCACAGATCCAGCCACTAATTCATTGTCAGTGGACCAACTCCAAAAATAATTTGGTCTTGGATCTGATTTCCAGCTTATGGAGATGGTTATCGATTTAACCGTCCCAAGATAATTCGAATGCACAATGCGAATTCTGTTGTGAGGCGGATTTGCCCTTTAACTACTATACCAAATCTTTCTCCGATGACACCTCCTCCTCTCTTACATTCAACTCTCTGTTTTGCTGCTCATCCTCTTGCCTCTGTAGATCGAAGTGCATTTTGTTGCGTTTGTTTTAGCGCCGCTTTATACACCACACTGCAAAAAGAAAAAAGAAAGGGAAAAAAAAGACTTGTGCTGGCAAGTGTTTTTATTCATCATTCAGCCCTATCAAGGTTTTTTTGAGCCAAACGATTTTGTGACGGTGAGATGTGACATGACAACTGACAGCGGGTTGAAACCTTCATTTTAAAGGGTTTGATCGCATGAGGAAATTACACTGGAGAAATATGAGGATCCGTATGAGAGAGACCATACAGTTGCAGTGGTTGTAGGGAAAGTTTCAATTAATTGTGGTTGTGGGGAAAGTTTCACTAAATGAGCACAATTAAAAGTGTCATACTTGGAGCAGTTGGTGGGGAAAAAAAGCTGCCATTTCTGTTGCATTGTTCAGCGGGCGAAACAATAAAGAGACACATGATGGACCCCAAAACCATGGTCAAAGCACGTGAAAAGGGATGCAGTCATTACTGAATGGTGCACATCAGGGCTGCGTTCCGATCCAAGTTCGCACGTTCCCTCCCTTTGTTTTCTTCCCCTTAGTGAGCCCTCCGGTGATGACATTCCTGACGTACAACAAGTGAACATCTCTGGTTCTCTGCAAGTGGAAATCGAACAGCCCTTTAGATCTCGTTAAGATATTTGCAATGTAAAGCTTTTTTAATTGTGTTGTGTTTTTACAACCTGATCGCCTTCAAACGGCGCAGCACATGAACAGACAAGGATTTAACTTTAAATAAAGACACTAAATTATCAAAACTGACAAACACACTAGCATGTCTTCATGCTAGTTTTGCTAGTTATCAACTGTCAAAGCAAGACAATATTTCTCTTCCTCAATTTAAAGGTATTCCATTATATACCTTTATGACTGCTGGTTGCTGAAATTGGCGTTATAGCCCATAGTAGGAGAAAATCTAACACGCGAACTTCCTGTCAATCAAAGGAGGTTGGACTCGTTAAAACGTGGTACAACCTCTCCAAAACCGAAAGTGAAAGTTAATATGGATGGGATATCAACATTGCGAGAGCAAAGAAAATGGCGAAAATTGTCTTTGCAAAGGTTAGGCTATATGAGCTAGGAAATGTATTCAGCCCCGTAGACTATAGAAAACTGTTTGGGTCGAAATGTGAATATAAACGAAAGCGAGTTGTGTGCAAGAAAAACTCTGATGGATACCTTTTAATTGTAGAAGTATTACAGAATTAGGTCGAAATGTTAGACAAAAATATTTTGTCGTAAAAACGGACAAAATTTTATTTGCATCTTTCATTGTGCTCTTCAAGAATTTAATCTTTTTCAGGCATCCCTAAACAAATGAATACAGTATACAATGTTACAATTCAGTGGTCACAACTGGCAAGATTTTCCTTGAAGTGGCACTTCAGCTATACTTTTTAACTCAACGTAACTTTAAATGTCCACCAAATTTAAAACCCGTTGATGCTTAAACGGATTGAAATTGTTTCCAACAACGTTCCTGGCATGGTGATGTGTCAGACTCAGATGAGATAACATTAGATATCAGTTTTGAAGTGCCTCTTAAACACATGAACAAATTCACATTATTGACATTAGAAATCCTTCCAGGCTATTTGTTAGATATACCATATGAGGTTGTAGCAGACTGTCTCAGGTTGCGGGCAGAAGAGAGTACAATAATAATAATATAAAGTACCATATAGACTATTATCTGGTAAATTAGCTTAATGTTCCCCATATTTATTATATTACAAGGACAGACAGCTCAGAGTTGACCACGCCAGCAACGACAGACAGCTCAGAGTTGACCACTCCAGCAACGACAGACAGCTCAGAGTTGACCACGCCAGCAACGACAGATGTCACGTTTATTGGACAGGATGTGTACAACATGATGCCTAAGTTTATCTTGCAATTATAGATCAATCGGTAATCAAAACTGCTATACGACTGATAATATTGTGCAGTTAATTTTGGTGCTGGTATTAATGAAGAGGAACGACTAATAATATACCACCTAACTACAAATTGATGTGAATCATGTCTCTTAATATTTATTTTTTTATGAAATGTATTTAAATAAATAATAGAAATCCTGACACACAGCATTGAGTAGCCTACCAAGACCTTCGGTTTTTGAAAACATTTATTTTGATATAGACATTGAATTGCACAGAAGGTTATTACTAAGACAGCACTGACTGTAAGGCATTCAACTGTGAATGTCAGTCAGCTGTTGAAATCATCGGAGGTCTGCTGGCCAGATAGAAGTCATTTCCTTATGGGTGGCGTAAGGTTTTTCTGGGCCAATAGGCGATTTGCTCAAGCTGTAGCAAGTCCAAGTTTCCCAATCATTCATGAGGTTCTGCAGTTGGTGAAGAGGGACTGCAGTGCCTTGCTCTAAAGACCGCAAGCGCCTCGGTCCCGTGAGATGTCCCGTGGCCCGTGCGGTCCGGTCTCCAGAGCGAGTCGGACACGATTCTAACCATCATGCAATGTGATGTCAGCAAGGGGGTCGGTCTTAACTGCACGGATCCGACTCATCTCAAACGAGCCTGGTGTCTTGGTAGACACACATGCTGGCCAAACACCCGCCCAACAGTGAGGTAGGAGCCAATGATGTGCCAGAATGTTCGCAGTAGCCAACTTGGGTGATATGGGCTCTATATCTGGTCATCAACACTGGGGTGATATGGGCTCTAATGTCTAATACTGGGGTGATATGGGCTCTATGTCTGGTCTTTTAACATTGGGGTGATATGGGCTCTAAGGTCTAATACTGGGGTGATATGGGTTCTATGTCTGGTCTTTAACACTGGGGTGATGTGGGCTCTATGGTCGGTAATACTGGGGTGATATGGGCTCTGTCTGGTCTTTAACACTGGGGCGACATGGGCTCTATGTCTGGTCTTTAACACTGGGGTGATATGGGCTCTATATCTGGTCTTTAACATTAGGGTGACATGGGCTCTATATCTGGTCTTTAACACGGGGGTGATATGGGCTCTATGTCTGGTCTTAAGCACTGGGGTGATATGCAGGCAAAGGTTTTAACCATCTAGATCACAAAACTGTGAGCCTGGCACAAGTCCGACCACATTAGGCAAAAAGAAAAGAAAACAATATTGAAAAGGAGACAGACCTCTCATCCATGAGCCAACAGGAGGAGGTAATGCCATCCTGACCTGAACAGCTACCAGACCTTTAAAGCAGTAGGGCTTTTCATTTACTGTTTGCTTCACAACTTTTCTCCAAAAGAAACATTTTAATAAAACAATATTAATCATAATCAAGCCCACTTTTATAGCCCATCGTATGCCATATTGACACTGTCTAAAATAAATGTAGTTAGGCAGCCTTTTAACAGATCCATATCTGAAAATAATAATAAAAAGAAAATAAATAAATCTGCCACGGAAACTAAGTATATCAAGCACTATTGTAGTAAACGAATCCTGGCGTTAGTTGACAGACTGATTAAAGCCAACGAGAACAAAAAGTGAAGAAAAAAACAAAGAGAAAAAAAAATGAACGCACTAATGGGCGAATACAATCCGATATGCCTCACACCAAATACAGACAGCTAACATGTAGCTAAGTCCTTGAGACACCTCATCGGGAGAACTATAGATGCGTTTCTTCCCCCTTCACAGGAACAATAAGTCTGGCTGGGTAGAGTCCGAGTCTCAAGTCTAAGATGTATCGCAGAGGAGCTCTTTGCTTGGATCGGCGACCTCCAGTAAAGCCTTCCTCCAGGCACACTATCACCAGGTTATTCCTTGTGCTATGGGACTCCAAGTAAGTAACTTTGGTTTTCAGGAACTTCACCTCCTTGGTGAGGTCCTGGATAGTTTTTTTTTTTGGTGGTCTTCTATATCCCCGTTACGTTTCTCTGCGTTCATCACTCTTGTTTCGCGCAGCACAGGTTTCTTTTTTGATGATCTTTTAATGGAATCATTCAGAACTTCAAAATTTGTGTTGAAAGGAGTCCTTGAAACTCTCCATTTGCTCCAAAAGATTTCTGTGCCCAAGCTGGCAGTTCCTCTCCGGGCCATGCTTTGTTTTACAGCACGCCGTTCAGTTTCTAGTGGTTTATCTAGTCTCTCGGCGAGTGACTGATCTTGACATTCAACCATCTATATTCTAAAATAGCAAAAACTATTCCGTGGCTCAATAAGAGTCCGTATTTTCTCAATGAACGGGGTCTGGAGATGCCAGAAGGTCTAGCACGTCATAATCTCTTGTCACATGATTCCACATCCTTAGCGCCATGCTCATCTTAGATCGCACGTGGTCATTCTGGCAGCAGGAGGGGGCGGAGTCATTCCCGGCAGCTGCAGTGTCAACTCCACCATCAATTTACGACCAATCAAATGTGTAAAACCTCCAGGCAGCAGTGTGGATCATCCTTTAACTTCATCAGCAGCTCTGCTTCTGGAGTTCCATCCAGGCTGTTCAGTCTCAGGTTCAACTCCTTCAGGTGAGAGGGGTTTGACTTGAGAGCCGATGCCAGAGCTTTAAAGGATTTCCCTGTCAATTTCCTGTTAAAACGATGACGATTTACAGTGATTTAAAAACAGCCACATTGTGACGCAGTACTTGTAAGTACAAAACGATTTGATATTTGATGTAAATTTTCAACATACCTCGGAAATTCTCTGTTGCAGATAGATAAACTGAAAGATGGAAAAGGGAGTATATGTCAATATATCTGATCAAAGAGCCCAATTAATGCATTACTCAAGACAAAATCAGAACAGGATACAATAGTGTATAATAGTGTTAGCGCTGAACAGTCGATATTCCTTTCGTCTGGTCTTCTGTTACACTCTCTGTGTAGTGCTGTGTGTCAAGTGTATATTATACTTGTTATACATGTAATAGCCTACTGTGGTGAATAGAGTACAGGTGATTCAGTCTAATCATCATTCATGTATTTTTTCAAACCTTTACTCAAAGGGGAAATATGTATCTTTTCCATAATTTTATATGACTTCCTTGAATCGGTGGAATGTCTTTGTTACGTATTTTTTTGCAACGAAACTAGTCTAAATCAAATTTTTATTATTTGTTTTCAAGCACCGCTTTTTTCCCTTGTATTGTGTTTGGTGAGTGTAGCACACACCAAACTTTTAAGAAATGATTTCCTTCCCTGTATGGCTACACCACACCCAAGAGTCAAAATCCTTTATAGACCGGGCAATACAGTAGGTAGGCAGTGTTCCTGGCTGTCAAAGCAAATTCATCCCATTGTGACATCATCAAGAGAAAGCAATTCTGAACAGCTTGTTTAGGCTTGTTAATATTAAGACTTTCAAACCCTGGCCAAACTGCGAGGAGTACATATGTAATTTCCCCCCAGTGCCTAAATAACATTTCAGACTGTCAGATCCATACAAAGACTAGACAAAACCCATTTACCATAATATGTCCCCTTTAAAGTCTCCAAAGTCTCATTGAGGTTGCCCTTATTTACAGTGATAATGAGATCATGTAATATAGCCAACTGTGGTGAATACAGCACAGGAAGTCAATAAACGTGTGTTAAGTTCATGTAAACAACACCAAAAACATGAATTCATTATTGTCCAGAGATTGTAAATCTGATTATCATTATGTTTCACGTAATTGTACATGGTTGAGCCTACACACACTTCATTTCAAATGAATGACAATCTTTAAATATCAGTAACAGAATTAATAACAGCAGCTAAAGCTTGGTTAAAATACAGTAAATGTAAAGGAGATATATTACCTAAGTTTCTCCAGTTGACAGTGTGGATCTCCTAATGCAGCAGCTAGTATTTCCACTCCTGCATCTCCTGGATTACTACCAGTCAGGATCAGCTCTCTCAGGTGTGAGGGGTTTGACTTCAGAGCTGGGGCCAGATGTCTGAAGCCGCTCTCTGTGAGGCCACACAGTGACAAACTACAGATAGTTGAAGAAGAGTTACAATCCTTATATCATTGAAATGTGCATCATGGTGAAAATATGTTTTTCAAAACTGCAGGGTTATTAGAGTATCAAGGGAGTCACTCATACTGTAGTAACTGTTTATGCAACGTGTATACGCTTGTGTACACAACACCATAAACATTAATAATGCTTTTCCATGAAGAATGATCATCATGACTCAAGTAACATTTGACATGAACTTAAAACATACCATTCTTTTTGGCATGTGGGCTCCAAGTCATTCTTGCCTTGATACAAAAGTCAAGGCGGCCTTTTTTCATAATATTATACCGTTACTGAAGAATTCTGATGTTAAAACGTCTCATAACACCACATAAACCCATGAAAGTCACCACATCTGACTAAAATGCCATGCTAACATCTGAGGTGCATTTATTTTCCTGAGAAGTTTGAGTTTTTTCTCCCAGAAAGGTTGCTCTATTGTGACTTAATACAGTGTCTAAAAAGGAAGAAGAGGAATTCTTCCTCAGATACTGTATTACATCACAATGGCAAAACCTCTCAGAAAACAAGTGACACATAAGATGTTAGCATTTTGCTCAAATATCGTAATTGTGTTCAGTTTATGTGGTGTTTAAGACACATTTTCCAATTCACTGGAAGCCAATGGCAGTGGTGAATCATCATAAAATAACCACCAACTGTTTCAGTAACGGTTAAAGATTATAAAAAATGAAGGGCACCCTGATTTTTGTATCAAGGCAAAAATGACTTGGACCCCACATGTCAAAAACACAGGTATGGTCCTTTAAAGATGCACTGTGGAAGAGTTTCCATCATTTGAAATGAGGACCATGTAGACTCAACCATGTACAATTATGCGAAATAAGCATGTCATATAGTGATTGATTCGACATGGTTCTCATTTCAAATGACACAATGAGTCTTTCAGTATCTGTAATATAATCAACAATAGCAGCAAAAGCATGGTCGAGATACAGTCAATATAAAGGAGATATTTTACTCAAGTTTCTCCAGTTGACAGCGTGGATCTGCTAATAGAGCAGCCAGCATTTCCACTCCAGCGTCTCCCAGCTCATTACGTGTCAGGTCCAGCTCTCTCAGGTGTGAGGGGTTTGACTTCAGAGCCGAGGCCAGATGTCTGAAGCTGCTCTCTGTGAGGTGCCACTGTTGCAAACTACAGATAGTTGAAGAAGAGTTACAGTCCTTAAGTCGTTGAAATATTGTGTTATACGTAAAATTGTAAAATACGTATTACAAAACTGCAGGGTTTTCAAGGGAGTCATTCATACTGTAGTAACTGTTCATGCAACTTGTACACGTTTGTGTACACAACACCATGAGCATTAATAATGCTTTTTCATGAAGGAGATTCTGAATCTGATCATCATGACTCAACTAACATTTGACATGAACTCAAAGATGCACTGTGGAAGATTTTCCATCATTTGGAATGAGAACTATGTACACTCAACCACAAAAGTACATGCTTTTTTCACATAATTGTACATGGTTGAGCCTACACAGACCTCATTTCATATGAATGAAAATGGTACACAGTGCATCTTTAATCTTTAATCAGTAATATAATTAATAATCGCAGCTAAAGCTAGGTTAAAATACAGTAAAAATTAAATATATTACTCAAGTTGCTCCAGTTGACAGTGTGGATCTCTTAATGCAGCAGCCATCATTTCCACTCCAGCGTCTCCTGGTTCGTTATAACTCAGGTTCAGGCCTCTCAGATGTGAGGGGTTTGACTTCAGAGCTGAGGCCAGATGTCTAAAGCCGCCCTCTGTGAGTCCACACCCAGACAAACTACAGATAGTTTGAGAAGAGTTACAATCCTTATATCACTGAAATGTGCATCATGGTGAAAATATGTTTTACAAAACTGCAGGGTTATTACGGTATCTCGGAGATTGAATTGAATTGAATTGAATTGAAATACTTTATTATCCCGTAGGGAAATTCGGTGCACAGTTTGCTCACATAGATCACGAATCACATGAATCACATACATCACTTAAGTCACATATATCGCACACCATTAAGTAATACTACAACAAGTGTTGCAGGTAAAAATAAAATAAAGAATAAGAGAGAAATACGAAGTACGAAATATACACTCTGCATCATTTTTACTGTTTTGCTGTTTATTTAACTTTCAACACCATGAACATTAATAACGCTTTTCCATAAAGGAGACGGCGAATCTGATCATCGTAATGCAATTAACATTTCACATGATCTCAAAGATGGACTGTGGAAAATGCTTCATCGTTGAGAAAATGAGAGCCATGCCGTTTCGACCGCTACGGGCCTTATTCTCATGAATCTAGACGCAAGTGCGCGCGCGGACGTATAACCTCACGGCGCCGGCGCACGTGGGCGTGTCCGACTTCCGCTCGGTCATTTGGTGACCAGAGATGCAAGCGCATCCATGGCGCAGCGCGGGGCAGGGTTAGAGAAGGAGGAACACATTGTTAGCAGGTGGAGGTGGAGCTGGCTTCATTTCTGGCCAATCAAATCAGCTCCTCTCATTCCCTTTAAGAACAATATGCACATGGCTACGTCACAATAACTTCAACCAAGACCAAAGAGATCCAATGGCAATATGTGCATGTAGATAATTATATTATATATTAAGCTATACCTGTGTTATCCAATTATGAATGAATGGATCATTTATTTTCACGTCATACACTTGATGCGTTCCATAGCCTAAACCTACTGAAATACGTCATTTTCATTTAGTCAGTTTATCAATATTAAAGATCTCCATAGACTGACCCAGCAAAAAATTAATATGATAAAAGGCAGCGCGCAGATAGCAAATTATTCTACAGGCTGGCCTATCTCATAAAAATGTAACGTGTCTCCTGTCGCTCCTCCGCATGTGAGTGGAGGTGCAGGCTCGAGTTTATGCTAAAATGGATACCAAAATTGTACTGTGGATCTATACTGACACACCCACAGCTCTGCCACTGAAATTACCAACCAAGTGCAGGAGGAAATAATTTGCCTTGTGCCCAATGAAATTGCCAATCAGCCTGCACTTGCGACTCCGCCGGCCTTGCGCCAGCGCAAGAATAGAGCCCTAAATGACATTCTCAGTTCACAGAAGTGTATATGGTGGAGTCTACATGGAACTCATGTCAAATGATTGGAAAATCTTACACTGCATCTTTACACATGATAGTCATATAGTTAATAATAGAAGCCAAAGCTTGGTTTGAATACAATAAATATAAAGGAGATATATTACTGAAGTTTCTCCAGTTGACAGTGTGGATCTCCCAATAGAGCATCCAGTATTTCCATTCCAGCATCTCCTAGTTCGTTACGGCTCAGGTCCAGTTCTCTCAGGTGTGAGGGGTTTGACTTCAGAGCTGAGGCCAGATGTCTAAAGCTGCTCTCTGTGAGGCCACACAGTGACAAACTACAGATAGTAGAAGAAGAGTTATATTCCTTATATAATTGAAATGTTCATCATGGTAAAAATGTTTTTCAAAACTGCAGGGTTATTGGGGTATCTAGGAGGTCATTCATACTGTATTTACCGTTTAAAGGGGGATACCGCCGATTTTCAACATTTAAATATGTATTTTCCTTACATGGGGGATGTGCGATGATGATAAGCTGAAAGTTCGACTCGGTTCCAGAGCCGAGGTCCATAGGCCCACTGGATACTCAGAGGAGGCGTGGCCAAAGCAGCATCAGAGGAGTGTAAGCAGATCATGTGACCCCGACCCAGTGGGCCTACGGATCTCATGTGACCTGACCCAGCGGCCTACGGATCTCGGCTCTGGAAACGAGTCGAACCTTCGGCATATCATCATAGTACATCCCCAAGGTAAGTAAAATACATATTTAAATGTTTAAAATCTGCTGTATTCCCCTTTATGTAACTTGTATACGTTTGTGTACACAACACCATAAACATTAATAATGCTTTTCCGTAAAGGAGATTGTGAATCTGACCATCATAACTCAACTAACATTTCACATGAACTTAAAGCTGCACTGTGGAAGATTTTCCATAATTTGGAGTGAGGACCATGTTGACTCATTGGCAAAATTACATAATTTTTCAAGTTACTGTACATGGTTGTGCATACACAGACCTCATTTCAAATGAATGAAATTCTTACACAGTGAGTCTTTAAATATCACAGTAACACAATCAATAATAGCAGCTAAAGCTTGGTTAAAACACAGTAAATATAAAAGAGATATATTACTTAATTTTCTCCAGTTGACTGTGTGAATCTCCTAATACTGCAGCCAGCATTTCCACTCCAGCGTCTCCTGGTTCGTTATAACTCAGGTCCAGTTCTCTCAGGTGTGAGGGGTTTGACTTCAGAGCTGAAGCCAGATGTCTGAAGCCGCTCTCTTTGAGTTTACAGTCCCACAAACTATAGATAGTTGAGAAGAGTTACAATTCATTGGTCACTGTAATGTGTTTCACGGTGGAAGTAAACAGTATCAACTACTTATGGTGTTATTAATTGCTCATTGCATTGTCATGCCTGTCAAACAACTGCACGGTCATTAAAAAGAGCTTTTCTGAAAATCACAAAATGCTAATCTGAACACAGATTGTCAAATTATTTATACGCCATGGTGTTGCGCCAACGTTTTTTTCCCCTGTAGACTCGGCGATCACAAACATGCTGACATCGATTAATTCATTCATTTTCAATATATCTTTCCCATTCAGGAGTTGGCAATGTCTGAATGTATTTTTGACATTTAGCCTTACGTTTTGTTTTGCTATGTTATAAAACATATAAAGCAATCATCAAAAGCAGCAATAAATATTACATTTGCACGTTTTTGTACGAGCTGCATCATGTACCAAGCTACTGAAAAAATTTGAACAGCCATTTTCACAAATGGAATATTCCCTTTACGCAAAACATTCTTACTGCTAAGAAAACCAACTTCATGATCTTTTCCGCGAGCTCGTTCCCAGATCTCAGATAATGTTGGCATTCATATCTTCGGAGGGGACTCAATGGAAAGAGTATCATCGTACAAGCACTTGGGTATTTGGGTGGATGATGAGTGTACATTGAGAATTTGAAGGTTAGGTTCGTTTTTTATTAACTACCTTAATATCTGCATAATGTCCTGTCAATCACAACCAGCTGCTATAATTACATAGCAAATACATAATACATAGGATCACAATAGTGCAATAACAACAATGCAACATTATTTATTTCCACATCTGCTGTAAATATTGTTCTGCTGTAAATATTGTGTACATGTGTATATGTGTGAATTTTTGAAGCTCTTTACTGTTTCAGTACTTACTGTGTACTGTGTATACTTCTGGGTACTTATCTCTACTGCGTATTTGGGTTCGGTGTTCTGTGAGAGCTACCGGACAGGTGAATTTCCCCAAGGGGATTAATAAAGTAACTATCTATCTATCTATCTATCTCTATCTCAGAGCAG
>OMKL01154337.1:12581-34589 GCA_900302295.1 Parasudis fraserbrunneri | reverse complement strand
TGAGAATCACATCACTCCGGGCACCCGGTGGGAGCTCAACCAGATGCAGGCTATTCTCTGTCCTGGCCCCACGGTGGTGGAATGAGCTTCCCACCGCA
Organism: Parasudis fraserbrunneri; assembly: GCA_900302295.1. Lineage (NCBI taxonomy): Eukaryota > Metazoa > Chordata > Actinopteri > Aulopiformes > Chlorophthalmidae > Parasudis > Parasudis fraserbrunneri. Next base: position 34,491 of record OMKL01154337.1, on the reverse strand, counting down.
GTCAGGACAGCTGAAACCCGCTCAATCTTCCGCCACAGACTAAAAACCCACCTATTCAAACAGTACCTCACCTAACTTCTTGATACTTACCCAAAAAAAAAAAAAAAAGTGTATATATATTAACCCCTTCCTTCCCCTCACAGGTTTGTACTTAGCTATGCACTTAAGCTATGCACTTGAGTTATGCACTGGATTATGGCACTATGATGCGGGTAATACCACCGTTTGTTTACTCTTGAGTTGATCCTTTCGCCAGTTTCTGATGTGCACACACTTGTCGCTTTGGATAAAAGCGTCTGCTAAATGACTAAACTGTAAACTGTAAACTTTAACCATAAGATGTCCGGATAGAAGATTGAAGAAACACATGGACGCCTGATAAAGACAAAGAGTACCTTTACACTGAGATATCCCTGATACCCCCAAAAAGGGTTGAGGGGATAAGAATGAAACAACACTCTCAACGAAGATAATACAACAGTTCCAAGGAGGATTTTTAAAGGACACAGAATTGAAGCAAGAGCCAAGAATTGCATGAGCAGGATTCGGATTCCAGTCTCCTACTCTCCCTGTCTGCCGGAGCAATTCATTGGATAAATGAAATGCGGGAAATCCACAGATAGGATAAGTTAGGTTGGGGTTTCTCTGATCAATTAATTCTGCCTCTCTTATGATACTAAATTCATAATTTTACCAGTAACAGTTTACCACCTGTCATTTTAAATGTAATCTGATTAATTGTACTATTTTGCTAACTAAGCTGTAACGCTATGCCAAAGCTTTAAAATAAACTATAAAATTGTACTTAAAGTATCCTTTGTGGAAAGTGGATATTTTTATCCCTAGAAGGGGGTAATTTAAGGAGGAGTATCTGAGTGACAGTAAATGAAGTAAATCAAGTGTGTTTAACATTCAGTGGTTCTAAATGGTTATCCTAATCAAGTAGTAACAACATTCCCCTACAGCAAAAGTATACTTGCTGTTAATCATAACTCCAACAACCACACCAACGGAATCAATCGTTAGAGGGGAGCTGTCGTGAATTGTAGTGACTATTGTAAGCAACTCTGGGTCGATGGGCTATCCCCTGGGGCATAAATACAATAGTGTAAGCGGGGAAGGCTGCAAAAAGTAGACAGTTAGTAGTTAGACGAGTCTCCTCGCCAAAACGGCATAAATCTCAAATCTAGAATTTAGGCCCTACTGGTATAAAGGGTTTTCTAGTTGGGAGGGCTGTTCGGTAGTCTTGTACAAGGCTAGTTTTACTGGGATTGAACACTAGCCATATAGGCGGTGAGGAGGAAGACAGCCTCTGTCACCTCTGCCTTTGGGTGAACATGGTTCAGAGACCTCAGACTCAGCTCTACAGACTAATGTGGACAGCGATGCTCTATTTCATCGGACAGGTGCTGCCAAATCGTACCTCCTAGTTTTGTGTTTACTGCCCAGATGCTGCCTCGGTCCATAGCCAGGCACATCCGAGCAAAAAGGTGGAAGAAATCGGTGCATTGCTCTCCTTGCCGTAGGAGTTTCCTAGGGCATCTGTTCTACTGTATCTCCAAGGCCAGCTCTGAGAGTAAATGGTAAATGGACTGCATTTATATAGCGCTTTTATCCAAAGCGCTTTACAATTTTATGCCTCAAATTCACCCATTCACGCACACACCGATGGCGGAGGCAACCATGCATGGTGCCAACCTGCTTTTCGGGAGCAGTTAGGGGTTAAGTGTCTTGCTCAAGGACACTTCGACACGCTGCCAGGAGGAGCCGGGAATCGAACCGGGAACCTTCAGATCACCAGACGACGGCTCTACCTCCTGAGCCACTGTCACCCCTGCGCCCCTGAGTAAAATGACACCCCTCTCCCCATCAGTCACACAGGCAATGAGGAATAAGGATGAAAAATGGCCTCTGTCACGTCCACCTCAGGTTGAAGGCAGTTCAGAGACCTCCCCCTTAGCTAAACTGGCTAAGGTCATCAATGCTCTATTACACCTGCAGCTGGAGGAGGCAGGACAGACAAAGGAAGGAACCCCCGCTCTCTAGGAGCTCAAGCTTTAGCGGCAGAGATAAAAGGACTGCTAGAAAAGGGGGTGATTGTTGTAGTTCCTCCAGAAGGAAACAGTGTGACCAGTTCTGGATCTGCATGTCCTAAACATTTCCACTGTTGTCAGAGAAGGTGTCCCCATGGGTAGGCCATCTGCATTTGTGTCGGTGCACACAGATGCATCTCTGATGGGCTGGGGAGCCTTTCCCAAGCCGTGAGAGGGAGATGGCCACCACAGCATCTGGAGCTGATGGTGGTCCGAAAAGACGTACTTATCAGAACGGAAATCAGGTCAGCGGCAAGGCCCTCTCAAAACAGAGACTGGCTCACTGGGTTGCAGATGCTATATCTCTGGTTTATTCCAGTATCGGCCAGATCCCTCTGCAGTAGGCTATATCAGGCAGCACTCAACTAGAGCCATCTCTATGTCGATGGTGCTGAACGCGGGGGTCAGTGTGGAGGACATATGCTTGCATCATGAAGGCATCATGGTCCTATCCCTGTCCCCGTCAGGTTCTACCTAAGGGACATGTCATCTTCTTTCTCGCAATCTGTGTTGGATTTGTTGAGGAAGTGAAGGAGTGCAGATAGCCCCGGGATAGTACTGTGCTTATGTTCTTAGGCAACTTGGAGACTCTCTTCACTTAGGAAGTGAATACAACATATAGGGGTCTCTAATTTTTAAGAATTTTCACTCTTTAAAGCAGTACGAGGAGTCTTGCCCAGCCAGCCACCTGTCCTGCTTGAACTGATGCTTGTGTGATACATGAGTAGGAGGTACTCTTTCAGGCTAACAATATATAATGATGGTTATGAATGTAACTCAAGTTATATGAATTAGCACACAGCTTCAAAGCTGAAGCCACCGTACCAATCTATCAGAGGTTTGCTGAACAAAGGGAACCACATAGGATTGGGCTAAGAGGTACGATATACCCGAGGGGGCATGAATTATCCAAACATTTCTGCACCATCCCGTGGATATGATTGGCTGGCTGGAAAAGTAGATTGGTATTCAGGTGCCAATGGCTACTCTGGATTTACCCATAGTGCTAGCTTTTAAGATGCGTGCTAACCCATATACATTCCTAATCATTGGTACCCATACCTCCCAGCATTAATTATAGACAAAAACACATGCAGTACAGTTGTGTTTAAGCAACTTTTGTACCTAAAAGTGAGATTTTACCTATGTAATCTCGTTATTTCATTATATTTGTAATATAAATGTTACTATTATAATTGTATTTATGTTCTTATTTGCCTTTGTACATTCACTTCCAACCCCCAAAAAAACAAAAACAAAAAAAACAATTTCCACCAAAGATTGCTGTGTGGTGCTGTTGACAACCTGGGGAAAATAAAGTTTTCTCTTATCTCTTTATCTTACCTCCCTGCTAAGTTGGCACTGGGTTTTCATGTAAATTATTTTTGCTCCACTATGTTGAGTCCATTTGGCCTATACCTGATCAATATCCACTGTATGAAGAGTTGCAAATTGTTGTTGCAACTCTTAACTCTTAAGTCTTAAGAGTTGCAAATTGTAACTATTATTTACATAGGTTGCTCTAATCAGTCATTTTTACACAATAAGGTATTCATATGACTGTTAAATAGATCATATGATTATTAATATCTCACATCTCACATCATGAACCATTGAGTTCTTAGTGGTCCTCAGTGGTGCCATTGTTATCAAAATGTCACCATCATACTGAAGGTTTAGCTTTTTTTTTTTTTTTTTTATCTTTTATTGTACAATCTTCCAAGAGTCACCCTGACAAAACACGAGTGAGAACATACTGTACAATGCTGCTCTGGTTACCAGTTAAAACATACATTTATCTCAATGCTGCTTATGTTGATAAGTTGATCAGTCCCTCTACCACTGGAATCACTTCTAAGCTTCTATACACACTTGATATTCAGGCCTGATAATCAGACCAACCAGCGGTGACTAACTATAAAATCATCATTTATCTTAGAAAAAAGAACAGTACCCATCTGATAAAATGACCAAGTCACTGTGACTGGCAATTCTTTATCAGATTATATGGTAGAACAATTTCACAGGTAATTCGGTGATTTGAGCCTAACCCTCGCCCCTGGGAACATACAGTTGACAGCTACCTCATTCTCTCATCTACCGAAAACGTTCCCAGTGTTTTGTATGTACATGCAGGCCAGGTATGCTCACTCAGGCAAGCTCTGACAAATACAGGCAATGCTTTTGAGGCCCTTCAGCAGGTTGAAGACTTGGGGAGAATGTCATTAAAATGTTTTCAAACTCGTTTTACTGTTTTCAAGAAATTTCAGTCTTAAGGTTAATGTCATGACACAAAGTTGTGTTCCATCATGTTGACTGTACTAATTATCAGAAGACTTTGCAGCAAACCTTTCCTCAATTGAACCCTTGCACTGGAGAACCATATCATTTAGTTATGTTTTGGACAGCCTATGTATTTGCAGTTGTAAAGTCAATCCAAATCACTTGGTGTGTGAATATGATACATCACAAGAAAGTACTCAGCCTCTGCTTTAACTATGTATTCACTTCTATTCATTTTGGGTAACTTGTCTAAATATCATACTTCTGAAGTATAAACAAACTACTGATGTACAGACTATTCTGAGTAAAATATGTGTTTGTTTTGACATTTTATGTGTCTTTGAAAAATAAAAGCAGATCCTGTAAGTATGTTGTAAATATGAGTGTGCTGTGTATCTTTCCCTTGCACGGAATGTTCAGGGGAGTGGTTACCCGTGGTTACTTGCTGTTTTGCTGGAAGAAAATCTGCAAACATTCTGTAAAATCTGAGTTGGACAAACTACACATCAAGTGATATATAGTGATATACACATCAATAGTTCCTTGCTGATCATTTGAAAATGTCAACATTAGCTCATAAAAACAAGAACCTTTGACACAGAAAAAATAATACATGAAATTATATTTCTGTAGTTTGTTTAGTATGATATTCAGAATAGGTCGCCAAAATTAATGGACGTAAATGAGTTGCATGATGGGAGGAACAGCAGTATTTACTGTGGACAACAGGTAGGGCTACAGCAATGGTCTCTCGCTTACTTGCTGATACACTTAGAGGTAATACTGCTGAATTTTGACAAGTTGTGATGTCACTTTAAGTTTTAACTGGTATACATCACTCACTGTCCTGTGCAATGTGCGTTAAAAGGTAAAGGTGGCTGTCACGTCCCTTACTGCAATATTTCAAGGACAACAGATACAGCATATCTGGTTCATCTGGTTCATTGTCAGAATCCTACCCAACCACTCTCAGGATGGCTTCTTGGCCGCAGGGCCTATGTACCTTGAATTCATCTCCCTCCAAACGATTTTATGGATTACAAAGAATGAGGTAGGTGTTGAGGTTTCTCTGTCACAAGGCTGCAGCCTACAGAATCACTTTTAGTTAAATCATGGCATGAACTCGAATGACTTTAGCAGTGGCCTTGATGTGTGAGTCATAAAAAAAAAAGAAATTAACACCAATATTAGAATATACAAATTTATTTGATACAAACATGCCACAAACATTGTGTTACAGAATTAATGTGAAAACATGATCCAGTGTGATATTGACATATTCAACCGTTCAACCGAGTCTGAGGAACACACAGAGCTCCTTGTCATACAAACACGTTTTAAAAAGGCTTAAACAAAACATTAACAAACTGCTCTATAATTGTCATTACATGAACTGTCCAGATATGGTGGTAGCTGGATATTTATTTATTTTTTATCTCTGGGTGATACACTTAAATACTTATTCCACACTTACCGTAGTTTTTATATAGCGGTTTTATTTATAGTTTTTTTTTTATCTGACCCTGAGCACGTTCTTGAAGAACATGGGAAAAAGCATTTCACTGTGGTGTAACTGCATGTGACAAATAAAACTTGAAACTTGAAACTTGAAACTTATCCATTTTACTCTAAAGGCAAACTCTCATGGGTAGAAAATCCCTAAAGCACTATAATATTCTGAAGGTGGAAAAAAGCAGTAAGAAAGAATCATGAAAGTTGATGACACTTAATCTAGGTCACTGATGTAAAGAGGCATACATCGGCTTTACCCCTTAAAAACAACTTGTGTAGGCTAATATCAAGGATTATAGAATGTTTTCATCTTTATGTTCTTTAGAATGACCAGCACTATTGTGGTTAAGAACATTACGTGCACTGTGCTACCAGCTAAGCTACTAAATGTGTGGAAACCTTGATAATGGAAAATCTCACACTCATACGATTAAATAAGATTCATACCATGAACTTGTCACTTAGAAATCTACCAGCCGCCAAAAAGACGCTTGCCCTTCACTGGAAGCCACCACATGAACTGTCAGTAAGTCACTGGACTAACCTGTTTATGGAGATTCTACACATGAAACTTTCAGTGGCAAGAATACATGGTGCTGGTCCAAGAACATTTAACTCATGGACACAGGCTATTGAAAAGGTGAAAGAACTGTGCATTGTTTAGATCCCTATTTATTGTACTAATTGTATATCTTTTTTGAATTATTTTATTTACATATTTATTTATTATTTCACTTTCTATGTATTGGGGTGGGGATTGCCACAGGGTGGATGGGAGGATGGGAAGGTTAAGGTTTATTAAAAAAAAAATAATAATAAAAAAAATATATATTTATTTGTTTCTATTTAGAAATATAAGAAAACAATGAAAACAGTTGATCACAAAAAAAGTTTATAGACTGTTTTCGATTTTTATCTTCTTTAGAATGACCACCATCATAGTGGTGAAGAACATTACGTACACTACGCTACCAGCTGAGCTATTACTTGTGTTGAAACCTTGCAAGTAAGCTTGATAATGGAAAATAAAAAACACCCAGTCTGATTCAGTCTCTTCACCAAATGTCTAAACCCACACTTCGGAAAATAGGTCATGACTTCTAATAAAAAATCACCAACAACTCCTTGAACACATAGTTACAAGGTTATATTGTCAAAGCTGTGTGCTGGAAGGAATCCCTTGATAGAGAACTAGCTGAAGTTTGGTGATCAACTGAATTTCCTGTCTTTTGACCAATGCAACCTTTTCACATAAAAATATGTATAATATACACAACAATTACATACTTATTCTTGAACTGAATATAACCCAGCTGAAATAAAGTCTTGTAAAAGTGCTAACATACTAAACAAACACACTAACAAGTATAACATTGTTCCCCTACACCAAAGTTTCAAACCTAATGTTAATTCATCAGGATGATGAGTCAAAAATAGATCATTTTAATGGCATTCCCTGAAACGTATGGTTCATGCCTCGATATACTTTAAAACAAAAACAGTCTCAGAACAAATGTACTATTAGGTACAACAGATCAGCAATAACCTGGGAAATAATATGATAAAGAATAGTGTATGAAAAAGAAAAGCCTGCACATGTTGATTTAAAAACAAAGGCACCACATCATAAAAGAGCACAAGGAAGGATATGCAAAGAATTACACAGTATCCATCTCTCTCACCACATAGTACTAATCATGACTTGTAATGATAACTAGTCAAAAAGTTCCTTATGAGTCCAATGGGGAAATCCTATAAGCCTAGGATTGGTTCCAAAGCCTAATATAAATCTAATTGACATCTATTTTAGTCTGGGACCAATCTTTTATGATCCTACATTGAATTTTGTTGGATTCCACAGCAACTACGATATCAGACTGGAATCTGATATCTATCTAACATATCTAATAGGAAACCCAGATGATTGGATCCAAAATCCAATAGATTACATCTGGAACCAATCCCAATCCTATGCTATAGGTTTTCACGACTGGATTTCTATCAGACTTTTAAAACTAGGGATAGCTTGTTACTTCAATGTAACAAACAATGGAAGTTTCACAGAAACCAGCTAATGGGCACCTAAAAGTGTTACGTAGGCCACAAAAACACCTGATGGCAAGTCAGGCATTTTCACCTTACATAAAACTCCAGATGCATTACATAACAAGCTTTTATCCATGCTTGGAGAAGAAGAGCCCCAGTACTGACTACAAGTCTCCACTAAAATATGAGTAGATAAAATAGTGAAGGCTTTCTAGCCACAGAGGCTTCTCTCCAAGACAAGTTCAAGCTTGAACCAACTCAGAAACATTACTGTCAGGTCTCCAGTATGCCTTGCCAGGCAGACGAGCACATAGTTTCCTAATAAACAGATGTGCCAAAGGATCAACCAGTTCTAGGTCACGTAGTTCACCTGAGAAAGTGAGAAAAACAAATTCAAATTAACAATAAAGGGCCTTATTTAATTAGTATCTTAAATATTGTAAGTATAATAACTTACTAGTAATAACTTACTACAAAATACATTTTGCCCTGTATAGTCTGACTTGCATTTGAATTTCCTTTGATTACATGCATCATGAAGTGGCACACAATATATTCTATAATAATAATAATAATAATAAATATAGCCGAAGGTGGCCATTGCAGGGGTCCAAGCATTGGGCATATGGGGCACTGAAGCATAAGCATTATGGCATTGTGCATTATGACATTAAGCAATATGGTATTATGCATTGGGCATTGGGGATTGGACATTATGCATTTAGGCATTAAGCACTATCCCATTGGGGATTATGGTATTATGCTGCCACTCGAGGAAAGTTCAAGATATGTTGTCAGTTTGGCCTGATGGTGGCGTTAGAGAGAAGGTAATGGAATGACCAAAATCTTTAGGGTTGTTCCTCCAGGGATCATGAATATTCACAGCAGATTTTGTGACCGACTTACGGGTCAGGAGACATTTGAAAACTGAAAGCTTGGCCTGATGGTGGCACCATGAACATAAGTTTCTTCTTCTTGAGGTCATGAATGTGCACAGCAACTTGTATGACAATCCAGCCATTACTTTTCGAGATATCTTGTTCTCAGTTTGGCCTGATGGTGGCACTAATGTAAAAGTGATGGATGGATTTAAAAAAAAAAATCTACACGTTAACTTGCCAGTGTGGAATGTCCTATGTGAGGTAGATATTGTATTGTATTTGTATGGTTTATGTAGCATATTAGCATAGCAAAATAGCAGATTAGCATTTAATGCCAATTCATTTCTATGTCCTTATTGTAAGCATACTGTTATAGCGAGTCAGCTTGCATGATGTCAGTTAGCATAGCATACTAATTGCATTTATCGACTTGAACTGTGTTTTAGAAAGGGAACTTTGTTTGCTAAATATGGGAGAAAAAGACAATAACTTGCTTTTCCTCCGCCTCGTCTCCTCACATCTCTTCCTCGTTTCCCCGTGACGCATTACAGAGGAATCAAGGATGAGACGTGAGTACAACTCTATGAACCTTTGGAATGGACCCCAGGTTTCCAGCAATGTTGGTGCTTGGACCCTTAATAACAAGCCAAAACAAAATAACAAGTCTCCAAAAGAAGACAAGCTACTAAAGCCTTCTGGGGAAAATATAACTAACCCCAAGCATTCTTTAGGCATGGCTTTGCACCTAGGAAATACACTGTGAAAGCACTAGGCAGCACTCTAAACAAATAAGATGAGCAACATCTCTGGCATAACTCAAAACTAGAAACGAATTCACCATAAAAACTACAAATTTGGATTTGATGACCATCTGTACGACTTATAGGGCTTAATTAGTTTTGCACATTTTGAAAACATTTGATTGATGGACTTCATAATTGACCATAGGTACCAGTGTATGAAAGTTGCATCTCATTTCAATCAATCTCAGAAGATTACAGACCTCTAGCGCATGATATTGATTTATAATGAATTTTCAAATATTTTATGCTAATACATGCTGCTACAGTGCCAACATCAGGACTATTGGCCCGATATTTGCGGATGCCTAGTGTAGCGTAGGACTAGACCCGTGTGTACCATTTTGTAAATGTGCACCCCCTATGGAGCGATTTTAAAATGGTTTTGTCCTCATGATCATATACATTCACCCAACATATCTACTGAATATCATGATGACTGTATAAAATATTAATGACTTATGGCCCATTTTGCTAGCGGAGAAAAATTATAACAACAATCCTTACAAATAAAATAGGCAGCTTCACTGCTTGGACCCCTAATAATAACAATAATAATAATAATATGCTTTTTCAATAGACCCATTAGTTTAGTGTTCAGATAAACAAAGTTCTGCTGTACTACCAAACAACTTATGAATCCACTTACCATGTTTATGTGGAATGTGGAAGCCACTCCTTGCATAAACTGGTCTGTCTCCATTTTGTGCTCCACTTCAAAAGCATTCTCACCATAACCACAACACTGAAAGATAGTTGTTATTACATTAATTAAGACATACTGTACTTCAACTTATTTAACTTTGTTAAAGAGCATGTAAGCGAAGCGGAGCAAAAATAAACTCTGCTCACGAACCCTCGGTCACTCTCCATCCTCGCCACCACTCCACTCTTTACAGGTCATCCGCTCATGTGAGGAAAAAGACTGCTCCAAATTAGTTTTGTTGTTAACACTCCGACCGCCAAGACGATCCAAGGGACCATTTGTATATTTGAAATGTATACAAATCTGTATAAATAAAAGCTGTGATGTTCCCAGTCCATGACTTTTCCTAAATATGTCTTATTCATGTTTCCACAAAGTGAGAAAGTTGTAAAACAAACATTAGAGTTTTGAGCATTTATATCTATAACCGGCAAGCACGGTCACACAGACCGCTATATCGCTTTCAATATATAGCAAGAGTTTCGGTTTTCGCAGCTTTGTTTTCGCTGCCTACCATATGCACCCGCTCTCCCTCTCTTGGAGTAAGATTTAACCTATTCTGTTAACTTAATTTGGGAATGTGTGGTAAACTGGAAGTTTGAGTTCATTATTGATAAGTGTAGCCTAGCAGGTGAGGTAGGTTAGCATCCAAGCACATGGTAAATGGTAAATGAACTGCATTTATATAGCGCTTTTTATCCAAAGTGCTTTACAACTTCTGCCTCAAATTCACCCATTCACTCACACACCGATGGCGGAGGCAACCATGCATGGTGCCAACCTGCTTTTCGGGAGCAGTTAGGGGTTAAGTGTCTTGCTCAAGGACACTTCGGCATGCTGCCGGGAGGAGCCAGGGATCGAACCGGGAACCTTCAGATTACCAGACAACGGCTCAACCTCCTGAGCCACTGTCGCCCCACATAACCACAAATATCGCATACCTTCTAATACAGTCATCATTCCTGAACTAGGCTATCTCCTGCACTCCTTTCGTGTTCTTACCAACACCTGGGGTGAATGTTGCTTCATTAATTACAACCAGCCCAGTCTGAACCCTTCAAAGGTCCAAACCATTTGTCTTCAAACGTATCAACTTCAAAGGCTAACAAGTGTAGGCTATGTAGGCTAGCAATATGATCTTGGTCATAGGCATATTGGCGATTTGAACATTAAATTACAAGTAATATGCCAGTAACTTTTCCATACACATTCCATAATAGTCTAATAATAATAATGGGGCTTTGGCAATGCAACATCATGATGGAATGGAGTGTATTTGTGTGGCCTTGCGCGGTTTGAGGGGCAGATATTAAAATAAGGTCCTCGCTCTGGTGAAATTACCAAGTGCACCACTCCCCCACTCATATGCTCTGCTCAGTTATTAAAAACGGATAGTTATTTTCCCTGATTCATCCTGCCTATTAAGTTAAATTATCATTATCTGCACTGATGCGCAGAATGTTGCCGTCATGCCAGAACATAATTGCCATTGTAAAGTTATGATTGTTTGAGTTGGTGGCACATATCACATGGACTTTTTTTTCAAATAACTTCAAAGATCAATTTTCTTAGATGATGCTAGCTTGTACCATCCTGGCCTCTCATTCATGGAAAGCCATGGAACCAATCAGAACAAAGACTGTGATGTGATGATGGCATTGTGCGCCACTTGCTAGCGTCTTCATTGTTACCGTGAAAACTATCCGGGCTGGCTGGTAGTCAAATCGTTGCACTGTTTACTGTATGGCTTTTTGTATTTTTGTTGAGATGTAGCTATAGTCCTGTTTTTTGTTTTGTCTTCATTGTCATTAATGTAATTAATGAAATTTATTTAATAAAAAGAAAAATCACATTACTTTATTCCTACCCTAACTCAACCTATCATAACTTGCCACAAAAGCATAGCTTGTGTATAGGCTACACTGATTTAAGTAATTGAAAGGATAGCTTAGACCTGTGGCACTAGAGCAAATTCATTGGATGGGCATTTGATTTGATATGGGGAGGGGGGGGCTGTACGTACAGTTCCTAAAAGTATAGGTAGCCTACTTTACTGAGATGTTAAATTTATACAAATTTAAATGTAGGACTAACCTATATATTCAAACATCTGTAAGGGATAAAAGGCATATCATTGCGCAATAGATCATCAGTTGATAAGGTGCAGGTTCTTGATTTTGATATTAATATTAGGGCCACAGGTGGGCAAAGTGTCAATTTGAATAAAGGTTTCTGACATGCATGTGTGAATAAGGATTAATAAATAATAAAGAACAAATGGGCATAGCGTTGAACCTTCAAACTATACCTGCTAAACTCCAAAAAGACTGTGAAAACAGAGAGCATGACTGATCTTGTCAGAATCTCTTGTCAAACCATTGGAAAGGTGTTAAGTTACTAGGTAATGAGCCAAGGACCACCAGGCATCACACGTGAATGGGTTGGAGTTCCCCGCACCTCAATACACTTTTGTTTAGCCAGCCCATAACACCAGGACCACAATTGTATTGTTTTACACACTGTGGACAGATGAGACATGGCTGTGTGTTCGATAGCCTAGGTTTTAAGGTTTGTTTTGGTTTATTTTGGTGGAGAAATTGATACTTGATTTATAGATCGTCATACAATGGGTGGACTATGCAACTAATTTCCATCCAAGCTAAGATGCGCAAGCTTGCTCGTTAAAGTGTGATTTCTAAGAATGTATTCTTTTGATGCACCGTTGCCTCTACCAATGGTCACCTATACCCTGTGTCAGTAAACCCGAATCAGCATCCACAGCTGTTTGGACTAGCACAATTTTGCTGGACCAAGCCATTGAATGGATGGAGGCCAGACGAATCTTGCGTTGTGAAACCATGACAGATTTTTTCTGGTTTGCGGGGCTACTTGGCACATGCATTAAGTACTCTACCTGTATAAAGGTCACAAACACAATTCTACAATTGGCCTAGTATCAGCTGTAAACATAAAATCAGGCCTATATCAACTGCTTTTTAAAGCCCATACCAACCGATTGTCTGTCAATATATCGGTGCATCACTAGCGACACATTTAGGACGTGAAATAAACTTGTGGACCCAGGTTCAGTATAAATTGTGATGACCTGGGACTTGATGTTGATTGCTCCCTCAACACAGGACTCGCCTGGATCGATATCCCCTGTTTAACCAGGGTCATTGGTGTAAAAGGGGAGTGCTAGAGACACTGACCTGGGTGTGGAGATAGCTTCCCATCTGCAGCAGGCACTCGAGGGTCTCCATCATCTGTTCCTTACGGAGTGTATGGAGTCTGGTCTGACTGGGGGATGCACTCCTCTCCAGCTCCCGTACTGTGCCACTCAGAGCCACTGCAGTACACTGTAGGACACTCAATCCTGCAGGGACAAATTACACACATGCATAAACATGCACATGTCCACACCCGTGTGCATGGTAAGGAAGATTATCAACAAATCAACAAATTCATTGCAAGAATCAAGGCACCCTGTAGACACATCATTCAGTCTTACAGAGATATGTTATTCTTGAGGTTTTAGTACGCAAGATAAAGAAATCAATAGTATATTTATATATACTATATATAGTACATACCATTATTATCAGTGGCCTCGACATCTACATACACACCATCTTTCATCATGAGTTTCAGCACCTATAACGAGATGTATATGATGGGTTAGTAAAAAGAGACATTCAAAAACAAACCCTACAATGTAGGCCCACTAGCTTGAATTGGTAGGTACGGTAGCGTTGTACAAGTCAGGGTGTTTTTATAACCTGGCTCAAGTACCCTGGCTATGGGCCATTTTCTGATTAAGGCTTCATTCAAACCAATTAACCGATGAACTTGTGTGAGGCTGAGTTTGCACAGATGGTGAGAGCCAATAGCAGAAAGAGAGTAACATGTTTACATGCCACAGTAACCCATTTAATACTGGAGTATACCATGCATTAAACTGGATTTTTCATAGTTGGAATTTGAGCTTACTCAGGTTATTATAGATGAGTAAAGATGAAGTTTACATGCATCAACCTAACACCAGCCCTGTTCCTCCTATGTTGCTTAACTAGTCTTGGATAATATGATGTCTGCAGTATTGCATTAGCCAATTTGCATCAGGCTAACTCCGTTCCTCGAACACAGGTGCAGGATTGATTAGACAAGCTTGGATTCAATCACCTGGGATAACTGCATGCACCTGTTCTGGCATAAAGGGAACATGAGTAGACCATGATGAACAATCATATGACTGGCTGATGGTGGCATTATAGCAAAAGGTGTGAAAAAGAAAGACCACCCATTTTCTCTGCGGAATTAATGATGGAAGAATATAATGAACAAAGATAAATCCACATGGTGGACTATAAAACTGACAAAAAGAAAATGAGAGAACAATCTTGGCAAGATAGATAGGTGCAACATTCTCTCCATAAGTATAAAAGTTTACTTAATTAGGATATTAAAAACATGACGTTTCAGCCAAGGAGGCTTGTTGCTCTGGTAACAGGTTAGGCTAAAACTTTACTTTGCTTCAAGGGACTGAAAATCCCGGGTTTATGTAAAACTATCAACAACCTTATCCACCTAACTCCATGTATCCATGTATCCATGTATGAGGAACGGGGTCCAGGATTTACTTGAGTGGCTGTTGGGAAACTGAATTCTCTGTGCATGTGCACGTAGCCAGTGAGATGCCTAGGCACAAATACAGTGGAACTGTACAAGCATTGCATGTTTGAACGATGTTCCACTTTTCAAATAACAACATACTATCATTGTGTGTGTTGTGGTGCTAGAATATGTACAATTGTTGCTCTAAGATACCGTATAATTCTCTGAAAAATGGTCCCATAACAACAGGTCACCAAGGCCTGTGTTGAGCTTGACTCCTGAATATCTGAGATACTTGCTGCTTTTCAGAAACTCAGGTAACATCTCATTTAAGAACTGTAAAGTAAAGAGACACATGGACTAGTTTGTGTAGGAGAGCGTCACAGGTATAATATTGGATTATTCACAAAGTGTTTGTCCATTTGCATCAGATCTAGACAGTCTAACACAAAAAACTACATACATGAAATACTTGAAGTACTTTGATATAATCATGGGGTGCATTAAAACATAGGATCTAGGGAGTTCTTTCTTGTGTAGTTGAGTTCTTCATCTGTTATCAAATTGGTAGACCCGCCCCCAAGGGGTGGAGTGATTGCACCTGCGAGGACTTTTGTTTGGGCCCCGTTGGGAGTGATGGCAGCAGGTCATCGTGTGTGACTGGATGAGAACTCAAGTGGAGAAGAAAGGCCATCAGTGTTCTGATATAAGAGTTGGAGGGGAGAGTCCCATCACCTCACGTTTGATAACAAACACAATGGAGCTTGTGAATGAACTAGTGAGTCACCACAGTATATGCTGATGATCGGTCCTGTGTTTACGTGAGCATGCATGCAGGCCACATTAAATGAAAACTATAAAAAATATATAGAATAAGAAAATAAAAAAAAATAAAAGGATGAAAGGATTCGTGACCAACGGATTGCCATGAACGCGTGAGTTACAGTACCTTGCCAAACCAAGAAGGGCTGGCCTAGCAGAGCTGCGCTGTGGTTCTGTGAGTTGAATGGGGAGAGGGGGTCTACCACTGTTGTGCATCAATCTTAACAACGTAACTCATTCAACACGACAATCATTCACATATAAGGAGATGTTTGGGCACAGAAATACAGTAGCGGGGAAGTATCATCCGTGACTGACTTTATTGTGACCTGCCAACATTTAAATCCTCCTTTAAAAATACTTTAAATACTTGAAACCAATTTAAAACTATTAAGTTAACCTTGTGAGCAGCAAAGAAAACAGGTTTAGTGTAATAATTGCCTGGTTTGCTCAAGCCTATCTGCAGAGGCAAGCGACATTGTGATTGCTGAGTATGTTCCAAAGCACCAGGTGGGCTACACCTAATCAAATACAGAAACAAGGACACACAGGGTCCATTGAGTTGTCCTCGCATCTCCATCCTCGATTTCTCTGTAATGCGAGGAAGAGATGTGAGGGGAATAGGTGGAGGAAACAAATGCGTTTAGAAGGAATGGAACTTCCTTGTTCACTCGTGTGCCATTTTGAAGTGTTGTTTGTGGGCGGAGCTTTATACATTTAACAGCCTACGTCAGAGATCTTCGAAAAACGCTTCCACACGAGGACGCATATCCTCCGCTGGAGGAGAAAAACGAGGAAACCCCAGGCTTCCTCTGTGTGTTTCCTACAGCTTTGGAACGGCCTTAAATATGATGCAAATGTTTCCGGCTCATGGAGGAATCGAGGAAGGGAAGCATTTTTTAAGCTTTGGAATGTACCCACAGTTTCATAGATGCGAAGCATTGTCATATAGATTGAACCGGTCTTACACAAAGTGCCATGCCTGTGAGGCCATAAGTGTGAGTGAATGACTGAATGAATGCATGAGCGAGAGAGTTAGTGACAATGTCAGTCATAGAGGTGCTTCGCTTCTAAAAACAGTGTCTGAGTACTGCCTAATGTAGTGCTGATTGGTTACTGGATAGAGTCTTCATTAGCTTATGTCTCAAGACACATAAGACACATACAGTAAATACTAGAAACGTTACAATGTGACAGGGGCCATGGAATCGTGCACAGGGTGAAAAGAACTTGTTGATATTCCACAGATAAATAAGAACCAGGACACAGCGTCAGAGACACGAAGCATTCTCGAATAGACTGAACTGGTCTTACACAAAGTGCCATGCCTGTGAACCGGTACTAGGAGCAGAGTGGCTAACTGTGAGTGAGTGAGTGAGTGAGTGAGTGAGTGAGTGACATTGCCAGTCTATGAGATTAAATAAAATTAAAGAAAAAAAAAAGAAAAAAATACAACATAAAAAAAAGAAAGAAAAAGTGTAATACAGTTAACAAAGTGCTTACTTCCAGGACACGGATGTATCCACTCTCAGCGCTGAGATGGAGGCAGGTCTTTCCTGAGCTGTCCCTCGCGTTGACGCTGGCACCCTGTTGGATCAGGTCTGCAACCATCAGGTGCTGGTTCTGCTTGGCCGCCAGGTGAAGGGCAGTCTGGGAACAGACAGCCTTTATAATAAACCATGACTTGTCTTTTGGTGAGACAAACCACACTATACAACACACTAGCTCGCTTGCAAAATATATTTAAAGTGTCCAAGTGTAGGATTGTCAATCTGTGTTATCTGTTGGTGTGGCAGCAAAATCACTCAAAATCTGAATTTAAAAAAAATCTATTGAGTACCTCAGATGAAGAACCATATAACTCAGTTTTAAGTTAGAGGAACAATGTTTTCAAACTTTATTATCTAAAGATGGTAAGTTAGAGTGTTATGTTCATTCATACTTAAAGACAGTGGAGGTTGAGTACTTTCACATTCACACTCCAAGTGATCAAATTCAATTAAAACTGCAAATATGTGGGCTGTCCAAAACATTGTGAGTTATGGAGAGTTATATGGTTCTTCAGGGTTCAATTCATGTCACTCAAAAACAAATCAGGCCTTCTACGGTATATACTTCACTGAAAGGTTAATATGATGTTACCATGGTTGCAACAATGTCATTATACTAACTGTGTAAGAAAACCAAATTAACTTATTTATACTGTACCATTCCTTCTGAGTCTTTGAGATCCAGGCTGTTGAGTGCTGCCATCCTTTTAGCAATGGCATAGCCCTGTGCCCTCTTCCCCAGAAGCACCACTCTGTGGAGAGCCCTGGGGTGGGGGGGCAGCAATCAGCATAACAGGGCAGTTATTTATTAGTTAATGTAGAGCTACCCCCTCTTAGCCAATTAGTTGACAACTGTCGGTAGGGTTTCAGTCAACTAAAACTTTTTTCATCTATTAGTCGTTTAGTCTATTTATCGAAAGTTGTTTTATTTTTTGTATTTATTTTTTTTTGGGGGGGGGGGGGGTCATGTTAATGAGTTACATGACATTATTCACCAGTATGCTTTCACCTTTGATAAACAATAGGTTCAAAGAGGTCCTTCCGCATGACTGCATTCACTTGCAGAAGGACAATAATGTGGAAAATGCAATTTTACAGAACTCTATTAAATCAACTAATTAATTAGTTGACAAAAAATTTACTGACCAAATTAGTAGCCTAAGAATTTCTTTAGCTGAGGACAGCCCTCTCTACAAGATCAAAATTATACTTTTTTGTGAGAATTCTGTGAGGATGATTACATTGATTTTATTAAATACAAACAAGAATATTATATAAGATTAGATAGACTGCAATTACTCTTCAGAATATATAAACCAAGGCACAGTTTTCAATTTCAATCGTAATGTAAACTATGACAGATTTGTCAACTGAAGTGTATCAAAAAAGCTGTTAAGAGTTGTGGTGAATAAGTAAACATAATCAACTTCTCTCTATGGCACTGTAAACCAATGAGGATATAGAGCTATAATAAAGTAGATAAATATCTCTATATGTGTTTGCAATGAAAATATACCATCCATTGACACTTACATTGTGCAATGTTTATACAGCTTACAATTCTATCAAGGCGAACATGATGGATTTTTGTTATGAAAGATCTTCCGTTTACCCAGTGGGTGATCCTCTGACAATGCTTCTTAATATACTGTGAGGACGGCGATGATGGATGTACTTACAGTACAGCACTAACTGATTTCTATACTGTTACATTGCCATGTCAGTATTTCAGGTGGTGTCGTGCATGGTTTGAGTCACGTCGAGGTCCACGGTTAGCTCCTGAACAGTAACTATAGTAATGATTCCACTCTTTGAAGGTACTTTTCACACCTAATCGAAAGCAAAACATGCTATACTTTCTTCTCATGTTTCCTCTAGAGAAACCACTATCCCATTCCCCCACTGTCATTACATCCTGGGCATTGAGTTCCTGAGGCTGATAATATCAGCCCTATGAGTCATGCGTGACTGCACTATTGTGTAAATGACAACAATAAACTTATGAATAGTGGGTGTAGCCAAGATGTACAGCACTAGTGATTCAGACTCAGACAGAAACCTACAACCACTCATGCAGCAACACAAACTCACCCACAAGCACACCTGTCAACCGAATTTCCCCACGGGATAATAAAGTATTTCAATTCAATTCAATTCAATATACTTACTTAGACATTGACGCAATCATACACATCATCCACCTTGACCACACACACACACACACTTTGACCAAACTTACGTCCTGCCGTGCCTATCGGTGGCCAGCAGCACAGAGTCTGACACGTCTCTCAGCCGACTTTCCTCTCGCTGCAGCTGGGCCCAGAAGAACGCGGCACTGTCGATGTTCCAATTCCGGGGGCCGCCCCACTCTTCTTGGCTTTCCCCTCTTCCGCCCTCCTCTCTCCCTCCGTCTTCGCCTTGGAGCGGGTCATAGCCGGGGGGTCGGTTGCTGGTGTAATCAGAATCAGCAGGGGATGGGGCCTGGCGGTGATCTGCCACATCTGGGGAGTAGGACGCATAGGACTGAGGACTGGGAATTACGTCATCAGACTCATCGCTGCTGTACCCTCTGCCCCGGTGGGAGGCCAGGGGATCGAGGCCGAGGCAGTTGTTGTAGTTGTTGTTGTTGTTGTTGTTGTTATATTCATCGCAACGGCGGTTGAGATTGGTTAGGTGGTAGTCTGTTGCTCTGTGGATTGGATTCCCCGGGTCATAGTTGAGGGAGTAGCTGTATGAATGTGGTTCAGGACCACATGGGATGTCAGGGTTGTACTCTGGAGAGGCTGGCTGGTTGGAGGGGGAGTAATCCTGGGGAGGGGGGCTGTATGTGTTGCCGGTCTTGAGATCCTCCTCCAACACTTCCACTATGATCGCCAGCTCCTCCAGGCTTTTTGTGGGGCGTTTTCTCTGTAAGCCACAAAGGTATGCACTGTGATCTACTGCTTGTTGGAGCCAACACACAATTTACTAGCTCTCAACACCTGTCATTTACACAAAGGTGGTGGAAACCTTTGTTCATGTAACTTGTGCAACTTTTAAGTCAGAAGCCACAAGGTTGTGTTTTCTGACTCTCACCTTGTTAGTTCGACGTTCCCCACAAGTATTCACTCGTTTTTTCTCTCCTGTGGAAGATACGGTAATTAAATTAATTCTGTGGTTTCAAAACTATGTGTAAGACAATAAAATAAATGCCTGTGAGTCTGGTTGATGTGCAAAGATTGCTCAGCCTCCCCCCATTGACAAATACTGTTTCTTCTCTATTTGCAGATATAGATGGATAGATAGATAAACAGCCCTATGTCCTTAAGCAGAGCACAAACACTCACTGTCATAGTTGCATAGACACACAATGTTATTAGCCAGAGGCCAAGGCTTATATTGTGATGTTTTTCTTTTTACTAACCTTTAGATGCTTTGCCACAGTTCTCCTGTGATCAGAGATGAGCATGAATTGAAAAGAAAACATCAGTTGCATCAGTTAAAGAATACTTGTTTTCTGTATGCTTTTAGTTCCCCAGACACACACACACACATGACAAACATATATTATGTTAGGGATAATCAGGGTTAGGGGGCCTTCCATCATCAAGTACCCTGGAGCTAGTTCTAGGTGTGAGGGGCCTTGCTTGAGGGCACAACAGTATAGGTTGGTAGCAGGAGGATGAGTTGCCTATAACTGACAGACAGGCTTTCTTTATTTTGCTTTGAGATAAAAGTAATTGACATTTGATCTAATTAATCTCTAATGAAAAGGCCCAATCAACAATCCAAACATAAACAAATGGGTAGCCCTACCACCAAAAAAGAAGAAATAGTAATGGAGAGATGTTTTCACTCTCTAGTTGATTGACTGAGCTCTTGATAAAAGGATTAACACGTGATAACAGGTATATTTGAGTACTTCAGTTTTTAAATTGTATCCTCAATTTATATTTAATTCTCAATTGTTTAGTTTATGTTTTGTAAGGGTAGGGAAGATCTGATGGGAACATAGTTAGTCTGTCTTCTGCACCTGACTGACTGTCTTTATGTATGTTTTTGTGAGTGGATGTTTCTGTTAGTGGTTCGGTTACAAATGTCCCTTGATGCCCTTCACCATTCATGGGGACCTGCATGGATGTTTTGGACTGATGGCCTGATTGATGCTCTATCCTTTCGCTTGCTGCTATGTTTCTCTATTTGGTGTGACTGCATGGTCTAGGTGTAGCTGTGGAGTCTGTGTATCTGTCTTCCTGTCTGTCTGTGTACATGTATGTGTTCCAGACTAGCTCCTGAGGTGAAGGTGGTGCCCTGGTTCTGCCTCCCACCCTGGCCGTCTTTGCTGATTGTTTCTGGCCACTTGGCAGTGTCCTGCTCTGCTTCCTGCCCCGATTACTCATTGGACATCATTGATGCCATCTCTACTGACGCTTTTATGTCGTGTTGTCTTTGCTTACCTAGTATACCTTTCTATGATTTTGTATTGTTTATCATCACTATTATTTTTATTATTATCATTACTATTATCACTACCTTGTTGTATACTTTTTTGAATTTGTTGCCCACTTCAACACCTATTGCATGTCTGGCATTCTGGTTGGGGGGGATCTCCCATCAAATTGCC